>JBBPBX010020298.1:16801-32098 GCA_038048925.1 Garcialebias charrua | reverse complement strand
TTAGAATAAACTGATGAGCTGGAGGACTTACTGCAAGGCAGTGCTCCAAGATAACATCTGGCACTCTGTTGGGATCCCTTTTATTGATAGTGCAAACATTTTTTTGTATCCATCCAACTTCATTTCCCATCACTCCAGTCAAAGAGCCATATATCGTCTGTGCATTTTATCCCAAGTGCCTTTCAGTTCAATTAGCATGGGTGGCCTTGTGGGACCTAAACACTTAACTGAGTTATTGTTATAACAATAGTGCCAGAAATCATGAATAAAATTCCTCTTCTTTCACAGACAATGGTAAGCCCATTCAGCCTCACAAAGAATGAAGCGTATGACTGTTCAAGATTGTCTGGCTTTACCCACTAAGCCTAGATGAAAGCCTCAGTGTGTGTTTAGATACTTAATGATCCTCTTGTGAGTGTGATACAGCTTTTATAAAGTGTGATTTCATCAGTTTTTTTGTATTTTTAAAAGGCTCTCCTGAATTCTTTACACTCCCATTTCTTCCTGTACGGTTGTGCTTGGGGCAACGAACTGTCTGTTCTGATAACGCTAGCTCTTGTCTTGTCCTCTGCAGAAGTCCCATTCACCTGATTGCACTGGATCTTTAGTTTTTTTTTACTGTGTGATAAAGATTCCCATATGAAGACTGGCCTTTTGCTTTGACAGACAGAGGAGGCAAAGGTGAGAATGAGGGAGGCAGGTGGGTAGATGTGGGATATTATTAGAGGGCTCAGAAAATTTCCAGAGTAAGCAGTCAGAAAGATGAAAGCATAGAATGCAAACTGAGGAAAATTACCCCGAGTCAAATTGAATTCAGGTCTGGGGTTGCAACAAAATGCACAGAGAGTATAGTCCCTGACAATATCCACAATAACTGTGTACATTACAACATCTACATGCTGCAATTATGTAACCTAAACTATTTATATGTAGATATATTTAAAACATTATCAGGCACATCGTATTGCAAAGTATTAATAATCAACACTGATGCCAACTAAAATGCAAAAAGAAACTAACACCACTGTTCAGATCTGCTGTTAGTAAACTTTTCTGTAAGCTGCTATCCCTTTTATCTTCTCAATTTCCACAATTGCTCTTTCATCTCTTGGTCACTGATAAGAATGCTCTTAAATTCTTATTTTAACTCTAAATTCACCCCTGAGTTGAAAACCTTTGAGAAGATAATTTCCCTTACTACTTTTTATTTTTCCTTTCTTTCAACAGCTCAAAACAAAGCTGTCATCAGGAGATCTGTAAGAAAAATCTGCGTAGGAGAGAACATTCAATGTGTATGCTAGTATTGAACAGTGGTTGTCATCAAAGTGCATGTAGGGAAAATAATTTATAAAATGCTGGCATTTGATAATTTGCATGACAAAAGGACACCAAGTGATGTAGTGCTGTGAGGTTTCTTGCATCCTTGCTTCAGATAAATCATGTTCAGCCATCAGTCACTACTTGGCCTCCCTGTCTTATGTCCTCCAATAAGACAAGCATGTGAATATTGAAGATACCACAGTTTTTGTTTTACAAGTTTACCAAGCTACAATTACCCTTAAATCATAAAAAAGCAGTGAAATACATAGAAGCAGCTATATTGGTGATATAGACGCTGCAGAAAAGAAGCAGGTCAGAGCCGCAAAACAAAATGAAACTACAAAGATCTTGGAGTAAATTAGGGGTGAAAGAGGACCCTCCAATGACAAACTGAATGTCTGAGATGGCAGAAATCTGATGTAGAAGTGGAGAAACAAAAATGAAACATCACAAAAATATAAGTGCCTGCACAGCATGTACCAATGGCCCATTGCAGAAGACATACTACCAGTGGCTAGAGTGGACTGGACTGAAGGACAGCAAAGAGGCACTAATTACGGCAGCACAAGAATAATAGAGGAAGGGACTCTTTGTAGTGGGAAGTTAAGGGAAATTTAATCTGGACTTGAGTCAGTACTCTTGGATTCTGGATTGTATTCACCACATTTAACAAAGTTAAAGTCATAAGATACTCTTGGATTCTGGATTGTATTCACCACATTTAACAAAGTTAAAGTCATAAGATGGAGTCAAAAAGAAACTCTGAGACTTGTTGCAGTGTTTCCCCTACATTACTTGCCTTGTCAGTACACTCATCTCTCCTGTTATTTTTGCAGATGGAGGGGAGGTGGGGGGTGGAGACAAAAAGTGTAAGTTCTATGTGTTGTCATCATTGTACATTCCCATAGAATGGCGAAATTAGCTCTCTGCATTTAACCCATCACACTTGGGATATACCCAGGAGGAGCAATGGACAGCTATGTAAGGACCCTGGGAGCAATTAGGGATTAGGCATCTTGCTCAGAGACACCACAACATGTGGGAATGGCTGGGGATCGAACCTGGGACTTTCGGGTCCCTAGTCGGCTGCCAGGGCTGGACTGGGACAAAAAATCGGCCCGGGCATTTTGAGCAGAGTGGCCACAGTGATGGCATAGTTACATTGAAAAAGTAACTTAGTTAAGTTACTGATTAGTCCTTGGGAAAAGTAACTTAGTTAAGTTACTGATTACTTGATTTGGAAAGTAACTAAGTTAGATTACTAAGTTAATTTATTAGTTACTTTCAGCAGCTGCTAACAAGAACCCTCTGTCACAATACATAAAAAATTTAAATGTTTTAATAAAATAATTACCAATTAAAAATATTCAAAAAACATAATGGTCTTTCTTGACTTTATTAAACATAAATACTTTTGATAAAAAATAAGGTATTTCTTGATTTCAATATCATAAATGAAGGTTGAATGAATAAAGAAATACTTGCTTTATATAAAAAATAGTGTCTTTACTTCACTAAACAAATAATATGTTTACAAAAAAGACTTATAAAATGATTATTTTGAAAATGTTTCAAGTGAACAATACGTTTGTATAGGCCAACTCTTTCAGGGATGAAGATGTTCACATCCTTGATAGAGAGGAACGATGGTTTGAGAGAGGAGTAAAGGAGGTCATCTTTGTGAAAAGAAACCGTCCATCATTAAACAGAGGTGGAGGCCTCCGGGTTCAACTGTCCCCCTCTTACAATGCTGTTGTTGCTAGTATCACTCAGCCCTCTGTGAATAGCAAACAACCATCAGGGTGCTAATGATCCATTGTTAGGCTGATGGTCCTCCTTGCTCATGTGAGCAGCTGGTTTCAGCTGTCATCAACAAACTGGTTGATCCACTGTGAGTCAAGTCAAGTCTATTTTATTTATATAGCACAGTTAAAACAGATAAACTGTTATCAAGGTGCTTCACACACACAACACAAAAGAGGTTTAAAAATGTACAGAACAGTATCACACACCAATGGTAAAAATTATGATATTAACAGCGGTAAAAGTATAATAAAAATGTATAAGAACAATATAGGTAATGAATTCACTGGAGCGGTTTGCAGCTGAATGCGATGCGGCCGGGATGAGGATCAGTTCCTCCAAATCCGAGGCCATGGTCTTGAGCCGGAAAAGGGTAGCGTGCCCTCTCCGGGTCGGGGAGGAGGTCCTGCCCCAAGTGGAGGAGTTTAAGTATCTCGGGATCTTGTTCACGAATGAGGGAAAACTGGAGCGTGAGATCGATAGGCGGATAGGTGCAGCGTCCGCAGTGAAGCGGGCGCTGTACCGGTCTGTCGTGGTGAAGAGAGAGCTGAGTCAAAAGGCAAAGCTCTCAATTTACCGATCGATCTACGTTCCCACCCTCATCTATGGTCATGAGCTTTGGGTTATGACCGAAAGAACAAGATCTCGGATACAAGCGGCTGAAATGAGTTTTCTCCGCAGGGTGGCTGGACTCTCCCTTAGAGATAGGGTGAGAAGCTCAGTCATCCGGGAGGGACTCGGAGTAGGGGTGGGCGATACTGAGAATTTTGGAATCGATCCGATACCAAGTAAATACTGTGCTAGAATCGCATACTTCGATACCGATTCCGATACTTGGGGGCGCTGTTGAGCCGCACAAAATTATAACACTGCCAACAACACAAAAACAATGATAAGAAAACAACTTCTATTGCACAGATGTTTTAATGTCAAATAAAAATGCTCTATCAACTAGCTGCAGCAGCAGTATAAAAAATTGAACAGTGTGAGTAACAAAATATTTGCCCATCACCTCTTTTACAACACACAGTTGTTTAAATAAAAGTCACCAGTGCAAAATAACAAAAAAGCAGCAATGTTACAAAAACATAACACTGTCAAAATCACAAAAACAGTGATAAGAAAACAACTTCTATTGCACAGATGTTTTTTGAAAACCAAAAAAACCAACAACAAGTCAGTGTTGCAAATAATGTGTAAGGAGCCCTTTGGGCTCTATTTACATGTTGGAAATGACTTAAAAGTTTTTGTTCAGGAACAATAACATGTTTACATTTTTCCCTTTAATTGCACTTCTTCTCTGTGTCACTAACTGTCCTGCCTTAGAGAAAATCCTTTCTGCAGGTACAGATGTTGCAGGCAAAGGACAGTATCGATTCCACAGCGCTAGTATCGATTCGATACCAAGTACCACCTTGGTATCGATAGTATCGATACTAGAATCGATACGCCCACCCCTAACTCGGAGTAGAGCCGCTGCTTCTCCACATCGAGAGGAGCCAGTTGAGGTGGCTCGGGCATCTGGTTAGGATGCCTCCTGGACGCCTCCCTGGTGAGGTGTTCCGGGCATGTCCCACCGGGAGGAGACCCAGAGGAAGACCCAGGATACGCTGGAGGGACTATGTTTCTCGGCTGGCCTGGGAACGCCTTGGGATTCCCCCAGAGGAGCTGCTCCAAGTGGCTGGGGAGAGGGAAGTCTGGGCCTCCCTACTTAGGCTGCTACCCCCGCGACCCGACCCCGGATAAGCGGAAGAAAATGGATGGATGGAAGAACAATATTAAAATGAAAACACAGTAAAAAAAATATATACACTACGTCAGCTCACACAGTTTGAAATAATAGAGAAAAGATGATTTTTTTAGCAGGGATTTGAACATGTGAAGGGAGGAGGCCTGTCTAATGTTGGGGGGCAGGTTGTTCCACAGTTTCCACAGTGAGAGGGTGATATTTACAAGACTGAGCTGAATACAGCACCTCAGACTGAGGAAGTCTTTCTGATGAAAGATGAAACGTTTCTACAATTGTTTTGTTTTGTTTTTTGATTTTTTTTTTAGATTTTTACCTGGATTATTGAGCATGCATCAGGGTCATCAGCACAGACTCCTTAGCTCCTTAGCTGCAAGTGGATTTCCTTGAAGAGGAAGAACAGCTGCTAACTTCTGGAAATAACACACAAAGAGGTAAAAAAAGTTAATAAGATTATAATTTTAAATTAAAAAGATAATAGTACAGTAATCGTAAAAGAACAATACCTCTTTTTGAGCAGTTGAGGTGGTTGAATCTCTCATCATCTCTCATCATCAGGGCTCCAGGACATGCTGACACTATCAGTCTGAGTTTTTTCATAAAGTGCTGAAGTGTTGACGTGATGGAAGACGTCTTAGCAGCGTTCAGTAAAGCCTGCACATCAACAACATTTCAGACATGATTCAGAGATCATTAAAAACTCCTACAATTTGTGTTATTGATCTGGAATGATTTGAATTACCTGATAAAAGTTGCAGCTGCTGATCGGTGTTTACAAGCTGTTTTCTTCGTTCACGTTCGGATGATGTGGTTAGTCCGTTCAAGTGACGTGTTGCTGCTGCAGATCTTGTGAAGCAGCGTCCATGCACAGCTTTTGAATTTGCGCTGGTCTTTTAACAACAAAACAGGAGACCGCAACAACATGCTAATAATGCTAACGCGTGCTGCAAGATGCCGGTGCTGAAACTCAGGTCGCATAGAGCAGACGTCACGTCACTCCTTGAGTCCTGTCTATCACTCGTCCTCCTCTCAGCTGCAGGTAGGAGGAGGAATTTTTCCTCAGCTCCGTGTGAGCACCTCAGTCCAGTTTTTGTCAGGCACGCTGGTGTCAGGTTTCACAGCCGCAGCAGCAGGTATAATGCGAGTAAAGGGGAGGGGCTGGTCGGAAGAGTGCTGAGAGATTTCATTGGATTAGCTCGATGTCGTTCAAGAAAATCAACCAATCGGCCGTCGCGATTGACAAAAAAATAGCTATAATTTATTTTTTTGGTTCATGAGTGACAGGACCGCCCGGGCGGCCCATAAATCCCATAAATCACAGACGGCCCACCGTGCATTTGCCCGGTGTGCCCGATGGCCAGTCCAGCACTGTCGGCTGCCCTACCTTTACCCCATCTCAGCCCAGTGTCTTGGTCACTGTGGTGACCAGCTCACTCATGTGGTTATGGAAGAAAAAAAAGTCAGTCACAGAGGTGACCCAAGACATGTCTGTGTTGCACACTGTTTGTACAGACAGTTTTCAAGCGGGGCAGGTAAGTGTAAGGAAACAGAGCTTTTTAGCTAGTGCAGCTGTATTGCGTGCCACTAGCTTAGTGCTACTTGAGTGCCAGGAGTATTTGTTGGGGTGGTTCAGTTCAGTAGGCAGGGCACTCGGTTCTGTTGACAAGGTGGGACACCCTGCTTGTATAATGGTAGGGGAAAGCATGTTGAATTTGAGCCCAGTAGTGTATACACACAGAAATAAACCCAGTTACATTTGCAAACCACATTTTTTTCACACTATTAGAATGCCATCCTTGTTGCTAAGGGCTGTTGGCCCCTATATAATTCAATTCAAAAATATTTTATTAATCCCAAAGGGAATACAAGCGGTGTAGAGTTTGGTTCACATTGCCAGTAGTAAGTCGGACCTCTTCAGGGTGGGAGTTGGATTTCACCCTCCACCATAGCCCATTGTCACAGATTCTATTCATAACTTTTATGAACAAAATTTCTCTGTGCAGCCAGGGGGCGGAGAGAGTCCGGTTCAGTGGCTTCAGGATTCCTTCTCTGCTATTTGCAGACAATGTGACCCTGTTGACTTCATCATGCTGTGATTTCCAGCTCTCACTGAAACAGTTCACAGCAGAGTGTGAAGTAGCTGAGATGAGAATCAGCACCTCCAAATCTGAGGCCATGTCCTCAGTCGGAAAAGGGTGGATTGCTCTCTTCGGGTCGTACTTTACTTTTGTAAAGTTGAATTTTCTAAAAAAAAAAGTTTCCTTGTGACATGAATTAAATTTTACTTTTGAAAGGCCAGTTCAGCAGTTATGATTTAGCTTTGCAAAAATACTGTTCAGCAGAAAACAGTGCCCAGAGGCACTACAGTACAGCACAGCATTAATTTGAGGGAAATGTAGTCTGTCTGAGTGGCGATTACAGTGGAGACTGGAAAAAAAAATTGTACAGGAGGATCTCTGGTACCGGTAAGTATGAACTTGAGGTGGTCTTGCAAGTCAAGAGAACAGTTAGGGCTGATGGTGCATGAAAGGGCTAAAATACTGTGGAACTTCCACATCCAGATTGACAAAGAGGTGATGCAAACAAAAACAGAAACAAAAACTACTGGTACTCTTTTAGGATAACTAACAAACGTCTTCTTAGATAGTGAGAAGCAATCTAAGAAACTGGTCTAGATGACATGATTGAACCTTTTTTGTTGTTCAATGCTCAGGTACTCAGCAGAAGCTTAAAATAAACAAGCTATTATAGAGCATGTTTGTCATACTTAATTTTGCATCTTCTTAGTATAAGACAACACCTGTTTGAAGTGCATTTGGAAGGTTGTTGTACTTTAACAAGTTTAATTATGAACAGTTCATGGTGGTTATTAAAATGCAGTGTGGCTTTAACGGTCATTAAACATGTCGCCAAATATAACATTCAAGCTTTTCATTAGATTACTTGTTGTGCATACAGTAAACACTGAATATAGCAAGTGAGCAGGGAAAAAAAATCTGTGTAATTCAGTTGCCTGATAATTCAGAGCCCTTTTACACACCTCTAATACAGGCAAAGTCCATTTTTCCTTTGTTAAACATTTACATTTGACATTTAATAACCTTTTGAATGAATCAAGAACATTATTCCTTTAACAAACTAACAGGGGTGACAATATTTATCTTAATTTACCGAGAGCAGCCCGCAGGTCAGAACTAGGACTTGCTGGAGAAATTTCCCTTGGTTGACATGGGAATGTCTTGGCTACCTTAAAGGTGCTATATGTAACTTTCTGTAGCGCGCAGCACTTAGAAATATTTTCAACAGGGAAAGCATTCTGCTCCCTCCCCCTCAGAGCCATATATGGCTCTGCCCCCCCGTGGTCTGCTGAAATTCAAATTCAAGCTCTGTTTTTATTGGCTGATTCAAATTCAAGCTCTGTTTTTATTGGCTGGTTACAAACTCTGTTTTTATTGGCTGGTTAACGGCGGGTCACTTTTGCTTTTTAGAAATGCTTATTTACCACCTGGAGAAGCAAGGGGACAATATTTTTTTTTTTTTTTTTCAGAGATTACCTGTCTAACATCAGTCTGTCAGGAGATAGTGACAGAGTGAAGAAATATGTTAAAAATATATTTTTTAGAAAAGTTACATATAGCACCTTTAAGGAGATTTTGAAGTCTATGGCTCTATGCTCAGACCATGACCCAAGCTTAGATAGGGAGAAGACGATGGATATAGCTGTGAAAACACTCGGCAGATAATCAGTAGTTCTGTGCTGGTCCAGATGAGCTGGATGAGCTGCTGTGTATCCGTGCTGCTGATTTCTTGCCTTTAAGCTGGCATATTCATACCCATCTGCTCACCATAGACTCTTGTTCAGGCTGCTGTTTAAAACACTGTATAATTTTACATGATTGTTTAGCATATATCTTAGATCCTTGTATGGTTTTTTTTTTTAGAAACTTCACATTTTTTCTATTTTTGAGTGTAACTGGGACCATGAGTACACAATTTTTTTTCCACCTCATATACCCCATGTGATGTGAATGACAATAAAGAACCTTGAACCTTAAACCTTGAGAAGTGTTTTACATAAGGGGTGCTGTGACAGCATTGTGGTTAATATTCTTTGGTCACTACTCCTGCAGGGGTCGCCACAGCGAGCAAACTCACGAGACATTTGGCCATTCGTTTTACGCTGGATGCCCTGGATAATGAAAACTGGGCTCAAACTGGGTGATGTAAGAAATTGTAAAGTGGGAATAAGGTGAACTACTCCAAACAGCGACCAAACAGGAATTTAATTCATCCTATTATAAGTCTTTAGTGCAAAACTATAATTGCATTATAAACTTGCACAACACTAGCAAATATATCTTTTTTGACATGCTATCTATTCATCCACAATGAGGTATTTTAGCACCTCCAGCACCCACAGTTCCCTTATGGCCAAGTAAAAAGGTAGGTGATAAATGTGCCATTATTTAGTAAAAGACTTGCTGATAAAGACAACCAAGCAAGAGACCCAGTAAGAGTGAACAATATAGAAGAGACAAAGACTTCAGAGCAGCACGCAGCTTATCTTTGCCCCTAATTACTTACTAGATGTACAATTTTATGGCTGCAAGCAATAATGGAAATTCCAACATATTTCTCAGCTGCACTTTTTGCATTTTTTTTCCCTTACACAAAGCTTAGAGGCAAACAAAGGCAGCAAGGAAGCGTGTGTCAGTGTGTTCATCCATCTTTGTGTGTGTGAATATCTCACAAGTATGATATAAACCTCAGAACAGAGGGGAGGAGGAGAAGTTGTGGTGGTGGTGAAGCAAAGAAATCTAATTACAGTACTCTATATCTGAATAGATGGAAAAGGCTGAGAGCACAACTGGGATTTGTGCATTTCCACTTTCGCTTCTCAAAAAGTAGACGGTGGTCCCCAGTTGAGAGGATTCAATCATCTCCGAGGAGAGTTCGAGTATGAATAAACTTGTTCTCTACTGTAAATGTATCATCATCAACAAGCTTGCAACCTGCACTTTTTGTATGCCCTTCCAATTTTCTTTTTTTTTTTCACAGTAACTAAATGTAAGCAGACTTACAGTCATGCACTGAAAATTGGCAAATGCAAACTCACACAGCATCTTTTAGTATGGTTATGAGTTTTTACAGTGATGAGATATCACTGAAATACAAACAAGAATAAAATAAAACTTCCTTCTGGGGATTCAAGGCTCCTTTTAAGTACAAGCTATACTGTACTGAACCAATAAAGGGTTTTCATTTAATCATACCTAAAAAATTGAAAAACAAAAATCTTAACAACCCTTGAAGAAATGTGTATCACTTACCATACCATACCACTTTATTTATAAAGCACTTACAAACGGCAACAAGGACAACCAATGTTCTGTACAGCAAAAAGAAAAAGCAAAGAACACATACATACCGTAGATCCACTGAGGTAAAAATAAACAAACTAAATGGCTAAAATTATAAAATACAGAAAAGTTGAAATCAACTCTATAGGGTCGAAAGTCAGGGAATAAAAGTGTGTTTTTAAATTAGACTTAAAAACAATGAGAGAGGAGCCTGCCTGACATGCAGTGGAAACTTATTCCACAGTTTTGGACCTACAATGGAGAAGGTTCTGTCACCTCTGGGCTCAAAACGAGTACCGGTACATGGAACCGCTATGGGACATATGGCTGCAGCAGATCAGTGAGATAAGAGGGGGCAGAACTGTTCAGAGATTTAAAAACATACAGAAGGATTTTAAAATGAATTTGAAAGTGAACCAGGTGCCAAGTGAGGGGAGGTCAGAACTGGAGTAATGTGCTCTCTTATGCCTGTACCAGTTAAAAATCAGGCTGCAGCATTTTGAACCAAGGAAACCACCATTTGCCTCCTTTTATGCTTGAGTGCTAAGATCATCTTACATTGAAAAATTATGAGTTGTAGCCATTTTCGTCCAACCTTGATGCCAGTCTCAGACAATATCACAATATGCTATACTATGTACTGTGAATGACTCAGTTACTACCACATTAAAAGAATTGTTCAAAATATGTAAAACGGCCAGTGCTATAGCAATTTTTTTTAAAGACTTGGTTGTGGAGGGGCAGCATGGTGGCACAAATGGTAGAGCTGCTGCCTCTCAGCGAGCAGGTCCTTGGTTCAAATCCCGGTCCGGGGACCTTTCTGGGTGGAGTTTGCATGTTATCTCCATGCATGCATGGGTTTTCTCTGGGTACTCCAGTTTCCTCCCACAGACCAAAAACATGCATGTTAGGATGATTAGTAACTCTAAATTGTCTCTAGGTGTGAGTGAGAGAGTGAATGGTTGTTTGTCTCGTTTGTCTGGCCCTGTGATGGACTTGCGACCTGTCCAGGGTGTACCCCGCCCCTCGCACAGTGATTGCTGGACTTGGGCACCGGCGACCCCCATGACCCAAAGTGGAAGCGGTGGGTAATGCTAATGGATGGATGGATGGATGTTGGTTGTGGAAGCCATTTTGAATACTGTTGACTACAAGATAATCAGTAGTGGATGTACATTCAATCCTTACTTTCTGTGAGTTGTATTTAAATGTATCCAGTGGTTCAAGAGATATTTTAGCAACAGCCAAACATTTGTAACTTTTCTTCTAATCATTTTTGCCCATTTGTAACATCCCATTTTCCAATCAAGTTTTTTAAATAGAAATTGAAATATATTACAAGGGAAACTGCATCGTTAAAGCACTTACATAAAAACCACATCACTAAGATGCTTGTGCAATTAAAAAAAGGGATTGCACACTACCAGCCTCAAAGGGGGTCATCTCAAAGAGAGATTTTAATAATATGAGCAGGGGATGCAGTCAACAGTTTCCAGAGGGGAACTGAAACTCACTATCTGATGAGCCAAAACGTAACTAACTGGAGCTGCATCTTTCCAAAGTGCAGCTAGGCTACTGAAATTACATATAGACACTTTGGGGCATAACATCCCATACATAAAACTCAATTAAATAAATGCACCACCGCACTGCAATTTTAAGAAAAGCCAGCAAATGTTGAAAAATGTGTAGATAGATGTAACTGGGACCCTGTGTACATAATCCCGTTTCATCACATGTACCACATGTGGTGCGAATGACAATAACGAATCTCTGACTCTGAGAATATGCATAATCACCTAACGTGTTAAAGGGGACCACATATAGGTCTTTACATTTTTATGTTATGTCTGTGTGCTATCTTGACAATATTAATTCATTTTAATACACAAAATAATTCTTAGATAATTAATTATACCCTTTTTAATTCTGCCATTTTTAACTTTCGTTTTGAACGACCGGTTTCTGATACTGAGTTCTGAAGTCCACGCCCTTCAACGATCTGTTTACGCCCTCTGTACAGCCAGTATCTGTAATGTGTTGTTGTTTTAAAATTAGCTCTTTTTTTATTACTCATTTGACTTACTGTTAGTGCTAGCTTAAGATAACTTACCGAAACCCGTCTGAGCGCGCCGCAATTTGCTGCTCCTTTTAGCATTAGACCACCCGAATCCGATGCTAATGTTAGCTTGTTCCTCTTCCGGTGTTCGCCAGCTCCGCTCGTTGCACGCGGCGATTTTGGGAGTTATCGCTGTTCCAGTCAAGACAACACAAAGTTCACCAAGTGTCTCCCGTAAATTAATCCGTAAGGAGAAGGTCCTCGCTGCTGTGAGGCTGCTGCGAGGCTGCAGCGAGGCTGTACAGTTGAAGCTCCGCTCCATCCGCCAGAAGAGGGTCCCGTTGCCGCGGGTCCCTACGCCGGGGGTCTGCTCGTTTAATTTTTGCCGGCTGCGCGTTGGGAGCGATCGCAAATACACTAAAAATTGAACTAAAACATAAAAATAACAATTATACTTTATTTATAAAGCCATTTAAAAAAAACACAGCTGCAACAAAGTGCTGTACACATGAAATTAAGAACATATAAACAAAAGATGAGATGAAATCATGAAAAACAACAGTCATGTGTTTAATACAGAAGTGGGTTGAGCCTAACCAGGGGTTGCTAGGTGAGGGGCTGGACTCAGGTTGTGGTGGGTTGTCCTAGCGCTTGTGACGTCACAAGCGCGATTGATTTCAAAACGAAACCTAAATTATCACAGTAAAATAAATCTACTTAGAGTAAATAAACCACTGGGTGCATTTTTTTGGCCTTAGGACTGTTTTTTTATGAAGTAAATACCCAAAGTTGAGTTAAAAAAAACATTAAAAAGTGAATTTTGCATGTGTGGTCCCCTTTAAAGAAACTGACATCTAAACTGAGCTAAAGAAGCAGGAGATAAAAAATACAAATCAGTGAAATTATTGTCACTTAAATGCAGACAATAAAGGAGCACTCAGTGATCTACGCCACTTTATAAAGTATGAATGAGATGCCAAAAAAAATGCTAGATATGTACAAAATCCAGCTTCTCCACTTCAAAGCTGTTTTGTTGTAGGGTTAGAAGTGTTTGACAAAGAATGAATAAAGCTTTCACCTCTCAGTGTTTGCCAGACTGCTGCTTGACTTACTTCAAATGAGAACTTGGAGGCAGCCAAATATTGAAAACTTGTCCCAGTTTTGAAACAACGTTTTGTTTTATTGGTACAGGGAAACAGTGTATCATAAAGAAGTTTACACAATAAATCATGTACTGTAATACGTCAGCTGGTGATGAAGCTACATTTGTCTTCTGGGCAAAACTGTATTAGTACAAGCTGCTCAAACATGAAAACCTAAACTTGTCAACTGCTTACTAAATGAAAAAAATCAAAATGCATCTATGTTCTATTTCAAATTTCTTAAACATGGAAAAAGGTGGATGAACTGGACAAAGCACTAATTTCCAACTGCATATTTTTAATTCTGAGACTACGACTTACAGTGAATTGACCACCAGATCATTCCTAAAAGTTTACATTTTATATTTGGCTGGTGAAAGGTTTCCTAAAGCACACTGTAAACCTGCACTTATCTGTGCATGTTTGAGCCCAATTTATTTTTTGATAGAAGAGAATGGACGCATTCTCTGTTTACCAGTCGGTCTACGTTTCTACTCTCACCTATGGTCACGAGTTCTGGGTAGTGACCGAAAGAACGAGATTGCTGATACAGGCAATTGAAACGAGTTTCTTCCGCAGGGTAGCTGGACTCTCCCTCAGAGATAGTGTCAGAAGTTCAGTTATATGGGAGTGACTCAGAGTAGAACCGATGCTCCTCCACATTGAAAGGAGCCAGTTGAGGAGGTTCGGGCATCTGGTAAGGATGTCCTCTGCCCTGGGCGCCCACCTAGGGAGGTGCTTCATGCATGTCCTACTGGGAGGAGACCCCGGGGAAGACCCAGAACATGCTGGAGAGACTATACCTCTCAGTTGGCCTGGGAACACCTTGGAGTCCTCCCAGAACAGCTGAAAAGAGGTGGCTGTGGAAAGACATGTCTTGGCCTCACTGCTAAAGCTGCTGCCCCCACGACCCGACTTCGGAACAAGAGGAAGATAATGGATGGATGGAGAGAGAATGGACGTAGCTAACGTAAAGGCCTAGGCAGAGCTCCGCGTACGGCCTGTACGCCGCTCTACGCACGTGTTCTGTGCGCACACGTTCACCAGCACAGCTCTGCGTTCGTTCTCGTGTTAAATGCTCGCGTTTTCGCTCCAAATTCTTGACGTAATTTGAGCAGCTGCGCGCAGAGCGTTTACCTATGGGACAAACTGAGGTCGCTGATTGGTCATTTTCTGACAGCCTACTGAATTGATTGACAGGTCGGGTGGGGGAAGAAGAAAAAAAGGCACAAGCTGGCAGGCTGCAGCCGCTGCGGTGTTCTAAACTTTATATGTTAATAAAAAGTTCTAAAAAATAAAAACAGGGAGCACTGGTCCTGCAGCCCACAGCCCACCAGGAAATCTGTAGAACCTCGCGCAGCCACGTAGGACCCGAGTTTAATTCGCTCGTGACAAATTCATTCATTTCTCATCATTTCAGTCATGGAGTGAACGGAGGAGGAAGCGATAACTTGATTTTGGCAAAAAACAAAAGAAAAGTCCAGATCAGGGTTGAAGAAGGGGAATTTAATACATTTGTGTCTCATACAAAAAGGGGGACCGTAGGGTGTGTTCCAACTATAGGGGGATCACACTCTTAAGCCTCCCTGGTAAGGTCTATTCAGGGGTTCTGGAGAGGAGGGTCCGTCGGATAGTCGAACCTCGGATTCAGGAGGAGCAGTGTGGTTTTCGTGCTGGTCGTGGAACACTGGACCAGCTCTACACCCTCAGCAGGGTCCTGGAGGGTGCGTGGGAGTTTGCCCAACCAGTTTACATGTGCTTTGTGGACTTGGAAAAGGCATTCGACCGCGTCCCTCGGGGGGTTCTGTGGGGGGTACTCCGGGAGTATGGGGTACCAGGCCCATTGATATGGGCTGTTAGGTCCCT
>JBBPBX010020298.1:0-10848 GCA_038048925.1 Garcialebias charrua | reverse complement strand
GGGGGCGCGTTGCGTGGCACACCGGGTGGTCGACATGAGTGGGGCGGGGGCCGCGCGCGGGTCGCGCAAGGTGGTGGACGTGGGGGGGGGGTTGAAGCCGCTTTAATTAAACCAATATGTGTGGTTGCATTTAATTGTTTAAACTCGAAATATTTTCTAAATAACGAAATATAAAGTTATTAGTGGAGAAAAGGCAGTCTGGATGACAGCAGACTGACGCTCCTAAAATATACGACAGGTCTGGACCACACGTAGATTCTGTTCGTATCTGAAAAAAATCCTAGGATACGAAAACATTGTTGGATGCCACAAATGATCCCAAATCACTCGCACGCACAGTATACGCACAATTCTGTGCGTACGAACGGTTTGTGCATGAGGGCCATTGTGTGTACATTTAGAGATGCATCTGTTCTAATCGTGCTCCCATCATAGATATATTTGCTGCATTATCTTTCTGAATAACTTAATAGCATCTTATAAGCTCAAACCAGTCACAAATTTAAATCTCTATACTGAGACACATTTAAAATTTTTAAAAATACAGGTAATCCCCGACTTACGAGCGCATCGACATACAAGGTTCCGGACTTACGAGCTCACTAACGAACAGTAAATTTGTAAAGAACATACAAAAAATACAGCACTTTTATGTGTTTTTAGATGAAAGTGTGTTAGCTAACCGTTTGTAAACAAGTTTCTGAGCATGTTTATGAACTAGTATGAACGTTTGTGATGAAAAACGAGTGTTCGTAGTAGCGCTAGCATAAATTTTCCGACTTACAACCGAAAATCTGGACTTACGAGCGACACGTGTTTCGGGTTCCGACATACGAGATTTCGTGTTACAAGATAGTCGTAGGAACGGAACTCGCTCGTAAGTCGGGGATTACCTGTACACACCAATAAATTCTTCTCCACTTCAATCAACAGCTCAAATCTTTTGAAACAGAGTTATGTGCTAAGTTTGTAAACAGTAAATATGTTACCTGTTGTGATTATCTCATAGAGCAACATTTAGAGAAACACTTTTCCAGGATTCAAAAGCTAATTAAGATAATTCAAGACGAAAGTGAATTACTGCTCTCCTAAAACAACTCCAGTCGTGAAAGATTTCACAGCGATTCACATAAACACTGTTCCATGAACCTTTACATCGCCATCAGTTTTGATGAAAGAGGTAAAAAACATTATTCCAGACAGAATTGCAGCAGATTACAACAGAAGTGCTACAGCTAGATCCTGCTGCTGCTGTTTGCCAAAGTAGCATTAAATAGCATTCATGTGTAAAGCTGTAAGACTTTTCTTTTTTTAAATGTCAGTTTCAGTGTTCGGTCCACCTACGGCATCTCCTCTGGCAGCACATCGGCCAAGATGTTAATGGAGTCCGTTTTGGCTTTGGAGGTCGGAGCGGCGGCCAGCAGGATCTTCAGCAGCGCAATCTAACATTCAGAAACACCAGGACAAGATTCAGACAAAGAAACAAGCAGAGACATTTGACATTATTACACTTACAACTATAGTTTATAGGATTTGATCAAATATGTATTTTTAAAATAAAGTACTTTTGGCCTGATGACTCTAGCTTAAAAGGCTGGGTCTGGGGACATGGACCTCTCTGGTAGAGAAGGAGCCCGAGTTTGTGCGTGAGGTTGAGAGGTACAGACTAAATCTTGTCAAGCGTGAGATTGTCAGACAAATGGGCAGTGTTGTGGACTCTGTGCTGGTCTGATGTGGTGAAGAGGAAGCTGAGCTGCAAGGTGAAGCCCTCCGTTTACCAATCGGCCCATGTTCCTACCTTCAGCTACGGTCACAGACTCTGGTTAGTGACTAAAAGAACGAGAATGTGGATACAATTTTTTTAATTTTCAATTTACCCTTTATTTATCCAGGTACCGGTAGTCTCATTGAGCCACGAGAACTCATTTTTAAGAGAGACCTGTTTAGGAAGCAGATGGTGTAGCAGACTCTTCTTTAGAGACGGGGAGACTTGGAGTAGAGTCACTGCTCCTCCACATCCAGAGGAACCAGTTGAGTTGGTTTGGGCATCTGGTAAGGATGCTCCCAGGAACCTTCCTAGGGACATTTCCAGGCATGGCCAACTGGGAGGACGCCCTAGTGCAGACCTAGGACACGCTGAAGAGACTACTGTACTGTATGTCTCTCTGCTGTCCTTGGAATCCTCTCAGAAGTGTTGGAAGAGGTGGCTGTGGAAAGAGACTTCTGTGCCTCCCTGCACTAGTTGCTGCCCTGCGATCCGACTCCAGAACAAGTGGAAGATACTGGATGGATAACAACTATGATAATATGAAGCAAAAATATTCCTAAACGAATGTGAGGTAGATCTAAAACTCAGAAACAGATCCTGAATCCTGTCAGACAAAATCAAGGAGCACTTTCATACAGTGTGATTAAAAAAAAATTTAAATACAGCATATTAAAAGTATTTTAATTGTTTTTCATGAGTTATATCAAGGTTTTTTAATTAAATGTCCCCACAGTAACACAAAATAAACCCTTCATGAAGCACTGACCATGTATTGAGGCAAACTGGGCAGAATTCCCTGATACAGCAGTTCAGTGGCGCACATCTCCACTTCCTCTTCACCCTGTCAGTGAGCAAACAGAAAGGACAAGAATAAAAAACACAGTCACCTTTAAGACTTGCCTTTTCCAACACAGTGTATTACTGTTCAGACCTTTAGAATTGTGTTAAAGATTTAATTTCCACTTACAACAGAGAGGGGAGTTTTCTGGTATTCCTCCTCTTTTGCAATCTGCAATTCCGCTATAGAAACATACTTGTGCTGGAAATCGAGGCACGTAAATCAAATACATGTCAATAGCACTAATAATTACCGGTAATGCCGTTTTTTTTTTAAATAGATTACATGCAATTATTTTTTTTACATCGATGTGACATGCAGCACACCATCATACCTGTTTTAGTGTCCGGATGCTCTCATGAATTGGTCGGGGTAAACCAACCACCGTATCTGTATCACTGAAAGATGTCCGTAGGAGCAGAGGGAAAAAAATGTCTTTATTATCTCAGAATATGTACGTAAAGGTAAGTCGAGTCACTTATAAGCTGCTTTATGTTAGACCCACCTCCCAAGTGTGTAACCAATGAATTTACTTCTGCTTGATTCCAGAAAACTTTCTATATCTTTTTCTCTGTTGGAGCAAAAAAAATAAAAAAAAATAAGAACAAAAAGAAAATATCAGAAATGTCTCAAATCTTGATTTGTTGTCTCTGAAGCAGCGTTTAAAGGAAGAACTAACAAAAGAATAATCTTCAAATATGTTCATCAGCTTCGACTGTAAGCGTTAGGAATTCAGTGTGTTGGTCTGGGGAGACTGAACAGTACCTGACTTTGGGGGCCCAGGGCAGACCTTTAGGAAAGGACACCCTCTCTGATGGAGGGTGAGGAATGGGGGGAGGCATCACCTCGTCTCTCTCTATAGGGAATGTCTCCGGCTCTAAAGAGTTGTCGTTGTCATCGTTATCATCCTCGTCGTCCCGGGAATCATCCGCCTTGTAGGGATCCTTCTCATTGAAAGCATCCAGATTGTCCTGCTTGATCAGAGCCTGAGGCAAATAAATGACAGGACATTTTTCATTACACTGGGACTAAAATTATGGATTAAAACTATGGCAGAAAATATTTAGAACTAAGCTAATAAAAAGATCTTGAGAATTGGTCCTAAATGATTCAATGGGAAAACAACTCAATGAAATTAAAAAACGTATTTGGATTGATATAATGTGGAGACATGCACTTAAAGGTTCGAAGGAGGCTCAGCTTTAAATAATAAATGCTTTGAACATAAACAAAAACATTACCGGTAGTAATGTCCAGGAATATGTGCAAAATGTATTGATTGTGTCTAAATCTAAAAATTACAGAGAAACAAGTTACATTTGTTGGAAATAATCCTTTAGGTTCGCTCGGAAGAATACTGTACAGTATAACTGGAAGTCATAATTCAGAAAAATAAACATGTAATATACTTTGTTTGGAGCAACTTAGTTTAAAAATAAATCCTTCAGTAAGAAGTTGAGCTTTGAGGATGATTTCTACAACATAAAATAAAAACAGCCTCTCCTTTAGTCTCGCTGACAAACTGTGATGCGTTCACTGTTCCAGTGACTGCGATGGTCAAAGGCCTGAAAGAGCTTTAAAATGGATGCATCAACTGGAACAAAAATAATTCACTTCAGCTTGAATTGACCGATTGTTTCGCCAGAACCTATGTACGGTAGCAGCTGTAGCGAGTACCCGGTACCTTGTGCTCACGGCGAGCTCGTTTTTGCTGCTGTTCGATGAGATCTGAGGCCGAGGCTGGAGGAGAAGCTGCCCTCATGCTGCGAACGACTCGAATGCTGTCCTCTGGGAGAGGGGGGAGTCCCAGCTCCTCACGCTTATGGATCTTTATGCTCTGAAGCTGCTCAAACCCTCCGAGTGTGAACTGAAACACATATGAAAGAGGGATTATACAACACAATGCTTCTTTACAGATCTGATAGATCATTTGTTTTAATCTATATAAGCTGCGTTTATTGTCTCCTTCTCACCAGTATGCTCTTCCACAACAATAGGAGGACCTTCTTCATTGGAAAGTGAGGCGCATGGCCGCTGCAGAACTTGGTGACCATACCAAAGAGCATGACAGAAATGGGCTCGTTGTTGAACAAAGGAGATCCTGAATGGAAACGTCAAGATGGATTTAGTCAACAGATCAAATCGATCAAATTTTGATCAAAACTAACAACTGCAGAAGAACATTTACCTAATTCTGCTCTAAAGGTTTCCCTCAAGATTTTCCACTCGGGTTTATTGGTTGGATCGTCCTGTTGGATCATCTCTACAATCAGGTACATTATATTGAGCAGCACCCTGAGATCTGTGCTGTCAGCGAGGGAGATGGCCGGTTTTCTGACCGCACTACTGCAGGCAGCGCTGTTACTGAAAAACAGAAGGGGAATCGATAATATTCAACATAAAACGACTGGAAGCTTCACAAAGCAAATAAATACTTTTTTTTTAATGAATTATTTTTTTAATCCATCTAAAGCTACAAAACGTAAAAACTGCTTTTAATTCAGCCCATTTTTATTTTACAGAAAAGAACCATAAGGATTATCACTAGAAAGCATTATTACCATCCATCAAATGTTTTGTTTTGCAAATTGAAATTACTGAAATTTTATGATCTGGTTGACTACAATATACTCTTAATATTGTACAAGGTGCAGAACTTCACATTACCATCAAATATCCAAACGCTTTTTGTAAAAAGACAGAGTAATTACAATCTTAAGGGTACAGATATTTTTGTTATGCCACAACATAGAACTAGTTTAAAGAGTAGGTCTACTATAATTTACGGAATAGGTCTATGGAATGGTTTAGAAAAGATGGATGAGAAGCTGCCATGCTAATTGAGCATGCATCAGGGTGTTTAGAAAACAATTTCAAAGTTGCAAAAACAATGACTTTGTTTAAAAAAAATGAATAAAATTAGGTTTCTGGAAAAACATGTATACAAATTGGTTTGTTTCAAAATTTATGATTGGTAAAGTATGATGAGTTATTTATTGTGTACTATTTTTTGTGGATTATTGTTGTCTGAATTGATTGATTGAATTAATTTTGTTAAAAAAGGGGCAGACATAATAAGATTGTATCTTCTTTTGCTTCCTTTCATTTCATGGAATGTTTAATTTTTTTTTATTTACGTGGAATTGTAGTTTTTTTTGTGTTCTTTTAAATTTTAAATTTGAAATGAATAAAGAATTTAATTTTTTTATTTTATTTCCTGTGATGTGCTGTCGTACAGGTTGTGAAGCCTCTTGACAATTATTACATAGCTACAACTAACATTATCAAATTCAGATTAACTCATACAGAACATACTCAATTTCCATGTTCAGTAGTTCCACCAGAGCAGAGAAGGTCCCCACATCAAGCAGCAGAAATATGTTGTATCTCATCCAGTGCTGCACCTCGGCCTCAGAGCTACACTCTCCAAAGGTTCCTGCACCAAAAAATATATATATAACTTTTATCAAGGGCGATGTGCACCGAGACATAGCTACGTTGATCACGGCAACGTGTTTTTGTTTTGCTTGAAATAAGTGAAAACTGGCGTGCACTGACCCTGAGCCATGTAGAGGATGGCCCTGGCAACCTTGAGTCGTTTCTCACGAGCAGTGACCTCCAGACCGTCGAGCAGACGCATGGCATGAGCTCTGTGCTCAGCTGCGTCTAGCTCCGTCCACTTCTTATCGGACACTGAGGCGCAGCAGGGGAAGAGGAAAATACACAGTTACAACACGAGTACTGTACCTTCTTTATCTGGTTTTGTGCATTCATAAAGACGTACCGTGAGCTCTGAATTCATCTTCAAAGCACTTCCTGTTGAGAGCAAACTCGGGTCCTTCAGTGTAACTGTAAAGCTCTGAAACATTTTTTTTATAAGTTTAAAAAAAAACATTTACTTGTATGTGTGTACAGAAATCATAAACATACACACCTGACAGCTCTGCAGCCCATTTGTCTGTATCAGAATACTCAAACTCAAGATCTGGGGACTCCGACAGCCCCTATTCACAACACATGAAACCACACATCAATTAGACAGAAGGTCCCTAAAGACAATTGCAAGGACATTCATTAAAGGAGAAATGTAATCAAATCTGAAAAAATCGATATAACAAGAATTTCATATAGTAAACAACACACATAAACATACTTAGTATGCTTTTTTCAAGTCAGTAGCTTAAAGAAATAGTTTTTTTACATTTTTCCTGCTACATGCCGAAGTGCAGTGATTTCTGTAGTAATTTTCTGGACGCACTTTTATGACACAATTAAGACCTCCTTTGCTATCTTACAATAACACTGAAGCTATAAACCCATCATTACTGTCCTCTTGTCTGTCATTTAAAATGGAAGCAGAAGACCTTTTTGAATCTGAAGGATATCACTTTAGTTTGTCAAAAACAGTTTGGTGATTTAGTGCATTAATGGGCATTTCTATCCTGGAAATACGAATAGCCTTCGCATGCTAACGTTAGCATGCTAGCGCCGTATGCTAACGTTAGCATGCTAGCGCCGTATGCTAACATGGGAGTGGGGGTGTTGAAAATGTCCTGAAACAGTTACCAATGTCTTGTTAAGCTCTGTATTCCACAGAACATAGTAGGATCTAAAATGATTTTTAAAGATGAAGGAGCAAGTTGAAACATGCAGGGTCTCCCTCCTTGCTAGCAGGCTCCATTGGGAGCTGCCTGGCTAACTAACTACGGTGGCCCTACACGGCCAAAATTCTACAGCGGCCGAATGCACAGGAGCGGTAAAAATACAATATAAAATTTTAAAAAAGTTTTAAAATCTATTTTGGGGCTTTTAGAATCGATTCTGAATCGCCAGGACTAAGAATCTTGATTCTTTAAAAAATAGATTTTTTTTGCTGCATCCCTAATTGCTACACACTGAAACCTTTTTGTCCACTACTAGATTTTTTTTTTATTAACACAAACAGAACTACAAAACACTACATAAACAAAAAAATATATACAAACTCTTGTGAATGATAACATAACTACAGTCTATAAGCTAGGGGGCGGTTTACAAAATGATGAAAGTTGAAAAAATACTAGATACACACACTAATATTACTGTATGAGGGACGACCATTGCACTGCCTATGTCATATTCAGGGGACGGAGAGCAAGCAGAGGGAGGGGGGTCAAAAACACCAGATGAGAATTTTTTCACTTTGCAAAGTCTAAATTTGAGTTAGGATGACATTTTTGACTTGTGAAATTTTCTCAACAAGCTTATTTTATGCTTTTCATTAGACTACTATTAGCTTAAAAACACTTTTCATTTCTCCTTTAAATCAACCATACAAAAGTATATCTCACATACCGTTTGATGCTAATTAGGAGCACCTGACGTGTGTTTAATGCTTGCTACCTTAGAAATTGGCCTTTTAGCAACTAATTATCATATTCTGGATTTTGTTTCATTTACAAAAACTCCAACAACACGCAGCATGTAACTACCGGTAGGTTTAAACTTGTTTATAAATATTAATTAAATATTTTTTTCTTCTTTCTGCTACCTTTCATTTTTATATATTGTATGTTATCGTTTATGGTAAATGGTAAATGGAGCTTACTTATATAGCACTTTCCAGCCCACTATGAGGGGCCCCAAAGCGCTTCACAGTACCAGCCATCCACCCATTCATACACACATTCATACACCGGTAGCGGTAGACTGCCATGCAAGGCGCTGCCTGTCATACCGGGAGCAACTCGGGTTAAGTGTCTTGCCCAGGGACACAACGAGGTATGCAGTGACCGGGGATCGAACCTGGGACTTTCCGGTCCTGAGCCGGCTGCCCTGCCTCTACACCATCTTGGCCCCCATTTATGGGATTGTTTTGTATTGTGTTTTAAAAATGAACAAATTTTATAAATAAAAATAACAATAAAAAATAATAAAAAATAATTCCCAAGTTTCCTTATAAAATAGCAAGCAGTTGATTATGACGCATACAGTACGACGCAACTTTAAATATTTACTTATAAATATTTAAAATCAATATACATTTTGAGTAAAAAGTTAATTCATAGTTTTATTGTAAAACTTTCTAAAGCAGGAAATGAATGAGCTCAGATCCCTCACTACAACAAAATCTGTAAGGAAAACTCTTCACATCTATAGTAATGTTCAATATCCATCAGCTTATTTAGGCAGGACATACGGTAATGTGTCCTGCTACCCTGCAAATCGGCAAAGAACAAACATCCATCCATCCATCCATCCATCCATTTTCTTCCGCTTATCCGGGGTCGGGTCGCGGGGGTAGCAGCCTAAGTAGGGAGGCCCAGACTTCCCTCTCCCCAGCCACTTGGAGCAGCTCCTCTGGGGGAATCCCAAGGCGTTCCCAGGCCAGCCGAGAAACATAGTCCCTCCAGCGTGTCCTGGGTCTTCCTCTGGGTCTCCTCCCGGTGGGACATGCCCGGAACACCTCACCAGGGAGGCGTCCAGGAGGCATCCTAACCAGATGCCCGAGCCACCTCAACTGGCTCCTCTCGATGTGGAGAAGCAGCGGCTCTACTCCGAGTCCCTCCCGGATGACTGAGCTTCTCACCCTATCTCTAAGGGAGAGTCCAGCCACCCTGCGGAGAAAACTCATTTCAGCCGCTTGTATCCGAGATCTTGTTCTTTCGGTCATAACCCAAAGCTCATGACCATAGATGAGGGTGGGAACGTAGATCGATCGGTAAATTGAGAGCTTTGCCTTTTGACTCAGCTCTCTCTTCACCACGACAGACCGGTACAGCGCCCGCTTCACTGCGGACGCTGCACCTATCCGCCTATCGATCTCACGCTCCAGTTTTCCCTCATTCGTGAACAAGATCCCGAGATACTTAAACTCCTCCACTTGGGTAAGGACCTCCTCCCCGACCCGGAGAGGGCACGCTACCCTTTTCCGGCTCAAGACCATGGCCTCGGATTTGGAGGAACTGATCCTCATCCCGGCCGCATCACATTCAGCTGCAAACCGCTCCAGCGAAAGCTGTAGATCACGAGCTGATGAAGCCAATAGGACCACATCATCTGCAAAAAACAGAGAAGCGATTCTAAGGCCACCAAAACGGATCCTCTCAACACCTTGGCTGCGCCTAGAAATTCTGTCCATAAAAGTTATAAACAGAATCGGTGACAAAGGGCAACCTTGGCGGAGTCCAACTCTCACCGGAAACGAGCCTGACTTACTGCCGGCAATGCGGACCAAGCTCTGACACCGGTCGTACAGGGACCTAACAGCCCATATCAATGGGCCTGGTACCCCATACTCCCGGAGTACCCGCCACAGAACCCCCCGAGGGACGCGGTCGAATGCCTTTTCCAAGTCTACAAAGCACATGTAAACTGGTTGGGCAAACTCCCACGCACCCTCCAGGACCCTGTTGAGGGTGTAGAGCTGGTCTAGTGTTCCACGACCAGGACGAAAACCACACTGCTCCTCCTGAATCCGAGGTTCGACTATCCGACGGACCCTCCTCTCCAGAACCCCTGAATAGACCTTACCAGGGAGGCTTAAGAGTGTGATCCCTCTATAGTTGGAACACACCCTACGGTCCCCCTTTTTGAATAGGGGAACCACCACCCCAGTCTGCCAATCCAAGGGAACTGCCCCCGATGTCCACGCGATATTGCAGAGTCGCGTAAGCCAACACAACCCCACAACATCCAGAGCCCTAAGGAACTCAGGACGAATCTCATCCACCCCCGGAGCCTTGCCACCGCGGAGCTTTTTAACCACCTCGGCGACCTCAGCACCAGAGATTGGAGAGCCCGATCCAAAGTCCCCAGGCTCCGCTTCCTCAGTGGAAGACGTGCCAGTAGGATTGAGGAGGTCTTCGAAGTATTCCGCCCACCGACTCACAACATCCCGAGTTGAGGTCAACAGCACGCCATCCCCACCATAAATGGTGTTGGTCGCGTACCGCTTTCCCCCCCTGAGACGCCGGATGGTGGACCAGAATCGCCTCGAAGCCGTACGGAAGTCATTCTCCATGGCCTCTCCGAACTCCTCCCACGCCCGAGTTTTTGCCTCAGCAACCACCCGAGCCGCATGCCGCTTGGACTGCCGGTACCTATCTGCTGCTTCCGGGGTCCCACAGGCCAAAAAGGCCCAATAGGACTCCTTCTTCAGCTTGACAGCATCCCTCACCGCCGGTGTCCACCACCGGGTTCGAGGGTTGCCACCACGACAGGCACCAACAACCTTGCGGCCACAACTCCGATAAGCTGCCTC
>JBBPBX010020297.1:28643-43520 GCA_038048925.1 Garcialebias charrua | reverse complement strand
TCAGGTGTACAAAACAAGTCAAGTAAATCACAGCTTTACATAATGATCTATTACCATCTACGTTCTCAGAATGATAATCCAAGCACAACATATACCGCAAAACAAAAACAAAACAAAAATAAATGTTGCCACCCCACAAAAATTGAGCTGTTATCTTAAGAGAAATCTAAACGACATCAATACTTTGAAATGTCAAAATTAAAAATAACACCCTAAATGTATTTTTTAAAACATCAAACCAACAACTAGACCTGTCACAATAACAAATTTTGCTGGGCGATTAATTGTCTCAGAAATTATTGCGATAAACAATAATATTTTGCTGGGCGATTAATTGTCTCAGAAATTATTGCGATAAACAATAATATTGATTGAAATCTGACAATATTCAGTAATTATTGTCAAATTTAAGAAGAAATGTTTATTTGTAGTACATTTTTTCAACCACCAAATGGCAATATAAGACTGAATTAAAGGATGGATAGCGAGGGAGGTAGCAGCGTGGCTCTAAGAAAAATGGAAGGGAGGCCCCTTGACGTGACATGGGCTGTCTTCGGTTCTCAAAATGGCAGACGCTCTGTGTGGTTTGAGCTCTTTCGCACAGCATTTTTCACACAAAGCTTTTAATTTAAAAAAATCAGTAAACAAGTTCTCAGCTTCTTTTTGTAGAGAAAAACTTTTGACATGAAGGCACGGGTTTCAACCGTGAATTAGTGTCTTCAGTAGAAAGAGAGAGACACGAAGAAATGATAAACCTGATGAATGAAAATTAGGTGGATAATTTTCATTTATCGTGCGATGAATTGATTTATTGTTTATCATGGCAGGCCTACCAACAACAATCTTTTCCCCTGGAGCAGGGGTCTGCAACCAGCAGCTCTGTGCCACATGAGGTTCTTTGGTCCCTCTGCAACTGCTCTTTCAAGCTTTGACCAAAACTGACATAAAACTGAATTTTATTGGTTATACAAACAACAAAAAAGGATGAATTCAAACGGTTTTCTTGCCATTTCCTTTGCTAATATGTGAACACTGGAGCGAGTACAAGGAGTAAAACATACTTTAACTTGATGCTTTATTTCTGTGCAGGAAGAATTGTCTGCATAGTTTTATAGATTTTTTTTTAAATAAAAAAAAAAAATTTAACTGTAAAAACTGAAATGTTCTCCCTTTACAAGAATCTGGTCTTTTTCTTTAACAAATGTTAAAAATAACAAGATATTGTTTGCTTTATAATGTCACCCTTACTGGCCACAAAAGCCCCCTCCAACAAACCTAAAGTGGCCCATAGGCCACTAGTTGATAACCAGTTGTAGCAGGTTGTTGTGGCTCCAGACACGTTTAATGTCGTGAAGCAAGGTGTAAAAATGGCTCTTGATCGTAAAGGCTGCAGACCCCTGTCCTAGAGCATTTAGTATCCAAAGAGCACCTCCTGGAAGTAAGGCTGCAACAATTATTACCAGCCTAAATTAATTAAAACTACAGACTCTGACAGCTACATTTAGCAGCGAATGACTAAGGTGCTGCTGTTTTGGCAATGTCAATACAGTATGCAACATTAAACAAATGTAAACAAAAACCACACATCTAAAACAATTGTTCATAGTTTTGAATAGTCTTATTTTTCTAACGCTCCAACATGAATTTTGAGAACATTTATTTCTCTCCA
The DNA here is from genome assembly GCA_038048925.1 of Garcialebias charrua. NCBI lineage: Eukaryota > Metazoa > Chordata > Actinopteri > Cyprinodontiformes > Rivulidae > Garcialebias > Garcialebias charrua. The sequence continues at coordinate 41,851 of JBBPBX010020297.1, read as the reverse complement.
TCGCTCCAGGTTTTTTGAGAGAGAGACATACAAATGTCAGATCAAGGATCTTAAAGATCCACTGACGTGATTTTTCTACTATTCATCAAATTGCTCAAAATATATATATATTATCATTTAAATATGTTAATTTTTGCAAACAAAATGATAAATCACTTTAATTTTGCTTTAAAAGTGATTTTGAACTTCAAGCCGTGTTTAATCATGGGAAATCCGTTTACACCTGAACGCACCATCTGTGATGTAATGTGCAGAGTGAGAGGCAGAGGGCTCCAGTCTCTTCAATAGCAGACATTTTAAAACCTGACTAATTTAGCAATCTAGGTGAAGATTTAAGCTATTTGTCTTCATTTTGGGAAGCAGAAAATAGTTTGGGTGATGGAACAAGAAACAGCAGGATCTAATTTAGATCTGATGCCGTATCAGACTTACTTTTATGTGAGCTGCTCATACCGTGACAAGCCAAGAGCTCTGCCTCAACTCTGCACATGACATCACAGATGGTGCGTTCGGGTGTAAACGGATTTCCCATGATTAAACACAGCTTGAAGTTCAAAATCACTTTTAAAGCAAAATTAAAGTGATTTATCATTTTGTTTGCAAAAACTAACATATTTAAATGATAATATATATATATTTTGAGCAATTTGATGAATAGTAGAAAAATCACGTCAGTGGATCTTTAATTGCTCCTTTGTCACCTGAAATTAAAGGAGGTTGAAAGGAGATTTGATGTGTGACCAATTACTCAAAACAAAAGATTGAATGTGCTGGGGATATTTTTGCTTTTCATTACTCATCATCTAGGTGGAGTGTGATAACATAATGCCTGCTGTGAAAACAATACACAAGCTGCAGATGGCCTGCAAAAACCACATGGAGCTACAGACAAAGGCTCCTGTTTTCGTTCTGCCTCACGAACATACAGATAACATGTTGACGGTGGAAAAGCTAGTGTGTGGGAAATGAAAGCAGGAGGCGATGCCAAGAACTTCAGCCAAAGGTTTCACTTTTCTGCCATCTTTTAAGGGACCAAATTGCAAAACTGAAGGAAAAAATATTTAATCTAATGTCATCAACCACTGGTCTAGCAACTAATTTGTATTCAAATCACAGATGACAAACAAACAGAAACTAGTTTTTGGACTGGTTATGTTCATCCTTCCTAATATTTTTGAAGCATTAATGAAGAAATAGGATGTTGACCATTTACCATTTAAGCTGTAAAATTCACTACAGTCCATAAAAACTGTTTATAGCGAGCTAGTCAAGTGAGTCTAAAAGTAATTGCAATGAAAAGGGTAATTTGGGGAAAAAATTAATAAATCTGCCATAAAAACCTAGATATGAAAGTTTGACTACCGGTATACCCAACTTCTTCCTGTGTAAACTCTGAAACAATCTTTGTATACATAAAAATGAAAACTTCAGACTTTACCGTTGGGTGGCACGAGAGAGCCCAGCTCGTTGAGTTAGCCTTTGACTGCAACAATCCACCAACCTCTTGAGAATATATAGGCATTCCCTAAAAGTGGTGATGAAGGGGTAGTGGCTGATTATGCACAGTGAGGTCAGTGTGCTGTTGCGGTTCCTGGCTGCTACCTTAGCAGCACTCCGTCTTTGCTGTGGCGACTTGCCAGAGATTTGTTTGGCACCTGGCTGCCCACCTTCTTCCTCCGAGGCAGGCGCAGGTGCAGACTCACAGTTGTTGGTCGCTGAAAGCACGGTGGCTTCGCCTCCACCGTTGCCATCAGACGCTTCTTTAGCGGTCTCCGCTGGCTGTGCATTTTCTGTGTGACAACTCTTGTCTCCTCGAGCACGGTGATGTCCGCGCTGAAAAGATCGGTAGAAGTTGACGCAGATTCCATAGCGAGTGATTCCAGAGTCCTTGTCCGTCAGCATGAACACAAACGAGGAATCGTCGCGAAGGCTGACCCTGCGCTGGCGTATACTCAGGCAGCCCTCTGGTTGGCAGAAGAACACCACATCTGGCGGGAGTGGGAAGTCTTGATGGTCCTCCAAGGGGTAGCGACGAAGGAGTTGAGGGGTCTGTGCCACACTGTCACTACTTGGTTGCCTAAGAAACAAAAGAGCATTTCCTTGACTTTAAAAAAGCTAATACTGTATTTGTAAAATGTCACTGTTGTTAATCCTACATTGTTGAATATTTTTGGGTTGTCGGTGAATGTCGTAACTTATATCTACTAACAAATATTTTCTTGTCAATGACCCAATATAGATGAACTGTACAAAGATCTAAGCATGGCGTTTACACAGTTACTGACTAACTGTACATCTGTAACAATGTTTAGCTAATAAATTCAACAACTAGTTTAGAAAGCCATTTTTAAATTAAACCAGTAAGAATACTACAATTTGACTTGCATTTTAGCACTAAACTTTCAAAATCAAGCTTTAAAGGATCAGTATGTGTAAGTTATTTTTAAAACATATTTCTTCACTCTGCCACTATTTTATGATAGATAGATGTTTGACAAGTAATCTCTGAAAAAACTATAGTCCTCTGGCGTCTCCCGGTGGTAATAAAAGCATTTATAAAAACCCACAGTGACCAGCCGTTAACCAGCCAATAAAAACAGAGTTTTTTGAACCAGCCAATAAAAACAGAGTTTTGTTCATGTGGGTGGGGTGTCAGCTTCACACAGCTCATCCCCCGCCTGTCCCAGCCTGCAGCGCTGGGAGGAGGAGGAGCTAAGGAGGCGGAGTTGCAGGTCAGCCAGAGAGCAAGGGGGAGGGAGCAGAAGGCTTTCCCTGTTCAAAAATTTTCTAAGTGTTTTGGTCATACAGAAATCGCAGATAGCAGCTTTAAGTTAATGTCACTGTAAATGATGAGTGCATTATGGTATATAGAAAACAACAGGACTATAACCAACTCAAACTGAAGTCATTTTGTACAAACCTTGCTCCAACCACTATCAAGTAGTCGAGAAGACGTGGACACATTTTCTTTTTCTCCATCTTAGGCTATCCAAATCCTGTATGTCAAGACATCCAGGATATATGTTCCCTTTTGTGTCAGTGGTGTCCATCCATCACCACAGGTATGAAGTTGGAACACGGGTCCTTGGTAGTCATTATAGTGTTCTTTAAAACAGACCTGTAAAGCAGAAAATCAGAAGATAAAAATGTATATCCACATGCCTCGTGTTAATTTTTCTCATAACTAGGACAAATAGTTTATTTTAGCTGTCAAGCTATTTCAGAAGAAAACGTTTAAAACATTGAAAAAGAAAGAGAAATGGAAGGTGTAGGTAGTTTCTATTAACTCGTCTGCAAACAATATGAGAGGTTTGGTTTAGGCCTCACTGAACACAGCTGTAACATTGCTGTAACACAGATTTACTTTGAAGAAAATTAATGGCATAATGCAAATTATTGTTCCAAATTTATTTTTAATGAACAAGATGCATAAGAAGAATGTAGGAGGACCATAAAAACGTATCTGACATGATAAGCCTTTGTTTCTTTTTCTCTGACTATACCGTGTGTATTTCTCCCCAATAGTCACAAAATTTCCCTCTTAAAAAAAGACACTCTCAGAAATGCATGCACTGTACTTTCCTACAAAACATTTACAGCTACATGCTTCAGAGTGAATTTGTTGTTTTAACCACTCTACCAGGTGGCTGTTAAAGCTGGGGTTGTGGGGATAAAAAAGGATTGCTGATATAGTAAGTAGCTTATGGGCCTTTGCGGAATGAGCAGTGTTGAGTACATGTACTACGACCCTTAAAGCCTTGCAACTTGTTGTTTTCCTTTAAGCTGCTCCCTTCTGCAGGGGTCACCACAGCAATCAAACTTGGTCATTGTTTTACACCCAAATACCCTTCTTGATGCACCCAGGGCTCAAAGGTGCAGCCTCAGGATTATACAAGACTTCTGTGGCACTGACCACGGAGCTACCACTGTCCTCCCTTAAAGCCTTGCAAGTAATAGCAGCAAAATCAACAAGCACGAAAACAGGCAGAATTACCACCATAAAGCCATTCTACTGACCCCTCAGCTGCACCAATATTCTATTATCCTGACAAAATTATTTTAAAATAAAAATAGAAGTGCTTGTGAGACACAGAACACTTCGAAAACGGCCTGTTTTTGAGTCAAATAAAACTGAATACACTAGATGCACAGTCCAATGGCATATTTTAGGGTGAGAAAATGCCTGAGGAATGGAGAAGAAGTGTGCTGTGGCCATTTGTAAGAACAAGGGTGATGTACAGAGTTGTAGCAACTACAGGGGAATTAAGTTGATGAGCCACACGATGAAGATCTGGGAGAGAGTTGTGGATGTAAGACTTAGACAAGAGGTGACTGTGAGCAACAGTATGGTTTCATGCAAAGAAAGAGCACCACAGATTAGGGCTGGGCCATATCATATTGTTCACGATAATAATACCATTTTTTTTTTTTTTTTTAAAGCTTGCCCGGGCAAATAAATTATATCATGATAAGCTAATTTCATGAGGTAATACGTCAAGGCGCCCCGCCCCTTTAACAGAACTGAGCGCGCCGAACGACCAAACCAAACTGCGCAACCAACCCTCCACCTGTCAGTACTGACATAATGCTAAGTAGTTGAATGCAATACTAGCTAGCTAAAAAGCTAAAAACAAACAATGCGTGGCTCAGCTGTCTCTCCACCCCGCTCTAAGCTGCTGGTACAAATGCAGCTCGGCTTTTTTCTCTCTCCCCACCCCGCTCTGGGCTGCAGGTGCGGGCTGCATCTCCCCCGCTCTAAACTGCCGGTACAAACATGCGCTGCTCAACTGTCTATTGAGTTCCACAGTCCATGGACCAAGAAAAGAGTCAATTAATAAAGACAGAGCAGTCAGAAAAATGAATAATTCCTGCAGGAACAGAGGAAGCTGAAACACCACAAGCTTCAGGGTCAGCTGAAGTTACCTTGTCAAGTTTAGGAAGTTATAGCTCATTTAAAGGCAACATATTTTTTGTTCTTCCTCTGGGTCTCCTCCCGGTCATCTGGTTAGGATGCCTCCTGGACGCCTCCCTGGTGAGGTGTTCCGGGCACGTCCCACCGGGAGGAGACCCAGAGGAAGACCCAGGACACGCTGGAGGGACTATGTTTCTCGGCTGGCCTGGGAACGCCTTGGGATTCCCCCGGAGGAGCTGCTCCAAGTGGCTGGGGAGAGGGAAGTCTGGGCCTCCCTACTTAGGCTGCTACCCCCGCGACCCGACCCCGGATAAGCGGAAGAAGATGGATGGATGGATATTTTTTGTTGTGCTCAACAGATCATAGGCTTCATTTAATTAGTTATTTTGGGAAAATGCACCTGCACTTTAGTTTTTGTGGTGGATTTATTGATCTAAATTTTGTGCAGACTTTTTCCAAGCTAAATAACAGAAGGATCATTTTTATTTTTTATTTTATACTTTGAGACTGAATACTTTACTAAATAAAGTAATTTCAGTAAAATTACCCTGTTTTTTATTTTATTTTATATAATACTGCAAAGCAACATGTTGAGTTAATTTTGTCAAATAAATAACTATGATTTATGTTTTGTTTTTGTTATATCATGAAATTTATTGTTATTGTCAAAATGCTCTGAAATATAAAATATTATATTTCAGCCGTATCGCCCACCTCTACCACGGATGCCATCTTTGCTTTGAAGATGCTGATGGAGAAGTAAAGAGAAGGTCAGAAAGAACTCCATTGTGTCTTTGTGGATTTAGAAAAAGCATATGACAGAGTGACGAAGGAGGAGATGTGGTGTTGCATGAGGAAATCTGGAGTGACAGAGAATTATGTTAAACTGTTACATGACATATATGAGGACAGCAGGACAGTGGTGAGATGTACTGTTGGAGTGACAGATAGCTTCAAGGTGGAGGTGGGAGAACATCAAGGAGATCTGTGGTGAGAACAGGGAACAGGTGGAAGAGAACTTGGAGAGGTGGAGGTATACACTTGAAAGAAGAGGAATGAAAGTCAGCCATAGTAAGACAGAGTACATGTGTGTGAATGAGAGGGAGGCGANAGAAGTGCTACAGAGCTCAGGGACTCGCGGCGCGCGCCATGATCGCGTCCGCGTTGATGCATGCTTACCTAGCGGAAAAGCTGCAACAGCTGCAGGTAACGACGGACAAGCAGGCTGCCGCCGACTTGCTGGACGAAGCCCGCAGGGCAACATACTTTGTACTCCGCATGATAGGGACAGCCGCTGTTGCTCAAGGCAAAGGCATGGCGGAAGTGGTCATCGCGATTCGCCACCTGTGGATGACTTTAACGGATCTCCCTGAGGGACAAAAGGTGCCTTTTCTCCACCATTCGATAGAGCCGACGGGATTATTTGGGAAATCTTTGGAGGGAATTCAGACCAAGCTGGACCAAAGGCGCAGACAGGCTGAAGCTCTCCGGGTGGGCATTCCCCGGAGAAGCTTCACCCCCCCCAAGGGAGTCTGCTGGAGGCAGACCTGCGCAGCCTCGACACCGCTCGGCAACGCGTGCCCCACTGCAGAAGCGGCGAGCCCACAAGGAAGAGCCCCGGCAGAGACCCCCTTTGGGCCCACCTCGCACCGAGCACGCATGGAGCAAAAACAGGTTTGTTCCCCGCCAGGCGGTCAGACACAGGGCCTCCTCGGCGAACCGCGACACCAAACAGAGACGTGCCTGATGAACCAGGTTCACGTTCCCTCATTACACGATCACCCGCCCACATGGTACTGGGAATGATCCTTTCAAGTCCAGACTTTATTTGTAACACGGTACAAAAAGCTGGTAAATATGTCGCATGCACAAATCATGCTTCCCCTGCTGTGAGTGACATATAATCATGTACGTCATTGCACATAAGCATGAATAAAGCTCATAAAACAGCTCCTCCCTGTTTTATTGACTCTCAACAAAAAAACACAAATAACTTCAGCAGAACAGGTCCCTCTGGCCTGCCAGCCATCATAAGGGGAGGGGGCCATTTCCTCCCCACCCTCCTCACAGCCCATGGGGTGTTAGCCTAATCAATGAACCCCAACAGGGTGTCTCTGATTAGTCTGCAGTAAACAGACACAGAGGCGTCTGCAAGCAGCCCCCACACCCCTCACGGAGACAGGTGAAGGGGGTCACATGCTCAAGCCCCTGTTCCATTGTGAATAACGGGACAGCCAATACACTAACCAGGCAAACACGTGACATGTCTGCACCTCAGGGAGGCATGCCAACAGAATATAACGACGGGGGGGGGGGGCACGTCAGATACCCACAGGTAGCCACAAGTTTTACACCTACACAGTAGCAATTGTGTTCAAGCTGCTATGGATGGAAACAAATCAGAGTTGAATCAGATCTCTCTTCCTGTTTTTCGAAGGGGATTGGGCTCTTTATCACCAAATAATCTAAAGTCTGCCAAACCAAAAGGAGCATATCCACGTTCTCACGTTGCAGCTGCCCCTTTATTATTAATGAGGGACACGCGATGTCCAAGCAGTGATCAGACAACACGTGACCTCCCTCTCTGTGCTGGTCCAGCTCTACTGTCAAACAAAATTCTCCCAACGGGTGAAACACAGACCTCGGTCGATTTATCTGGTTCCGATGCTCTATTAAAGCCAAGGACCAGTAAACTGGACCACTCCAGAAAACGGATTGAAGTCAGGAGACCTGCTCGTTTACAAAACTCACAGTCTCCCAGTCCCATGACCCCAAACTTGGAGGGGGAAAATAGACTTTCTGCTCCAATTCTGTCTGATAAGGATGACAGGTTGCATCTGCCCTCAATTACTCATGAGCAGAGCAGTCTGGTAGTACATCAGCAAGGAGGCCTTCTTCCTAATTTGGTTGACCCCCAGGGGTTCACAGCCTCTATGTCACCAGGAGGAACAGTCCAGCCACTTAGGCCAGGAACTGTCAAAATTTCAGCTTGTTGGCAGAAAAGAACAAGCTGATGGCATCAGGCCTGCCGGAAAATGTGGTAAAAACCACACAAAATGCCTGTGGTATGTCAACACAGTCTCTATACGCACAGAAGTGGCGTATTTTTGAAGCCTGGTGCTCAGAAAGAAATATTATTTCTTATGCATGCGACTTGGCTCAGCTCCTGACCTTCCTTCAGGACTTACTGGAAAAAGGTCGTTCTTATTCAACGATTAAAGTTTTCCTATCAGCTATTTCAGCCTGTCACGAAGGCTGGGGACATAGAACACCTGGAGAGCATCCAATCATAATAAGATTTATGAAAGGTGTGCTTCGGACTAAACCACCCAGCAGGATCCTGACCCCTGGTTGGGATCTTGGCCTGGTCCTGGGGGCTCTCTGTGACCCCCCATTCGAGCCACTGAGTGAGGTTAAGATAGATTTGTTATCTTATAAAACCACTCTACTCCTGGCACTTTACTCAGCAAAACGCGTGGGTGACCTCCATGCATTTTCTGTACATCCAATGTGTAACAGATTCGTCCTTGACGGGTCAAAGGTCACATTAAGGCCTAATCCCGCATGTACTCCCAAGGTCTTGACTTTGAACCACAGGAGTCTAGACTTTGATCTCTCCTCCTTCCCACTTGCTCCTGTCCTCACTCAGGAACAGAAAAGTTTGAAGGCTCTCTGTCCCATGAGAGCTTTACACGCTTACATGCAGAGAACAGCCAAATGGAGAATAACAAACCAATTGTTCGTCTGCTTTGCAGCACCTGCTATCGGGAAGGCCCTATCTAAACAACGCCTCTCACATTGGGTGACTGAGGCCATTAAAAGGGCGTACAGTAGCAAAGGTCAACAGGTGCCCTCTGGAGTGCACATTCACTCCACTCGGGGCTTGGCCATTTCCTGGTCATTGTTCAAGGGTGTACCAGTTGCAGACATCTGCGCTGCTACGAACTGGAGCTTATTAAACACTTTTGCAAAGCATTACAGTTTGGATGTTACTGCGTGTGACGTCGCTCAGGCTGTCCTTTCTAACACACAGTAGAAAGTAGCCTTGAGTTGCCTGCTGGTCAAGGGCAGATGTTCACTCTAACATGCATTTTACTGAGCATTTCAAGGGCGTGAATGGATTACGTTCCCATAGCAAGTATGTTGCACCGAGAGACCAGACTGAAAGGGAACTGAAAGTTATGCACCATAACTCATGTTCCCTGAAGGAAGGGAATGAGGTGCAACATATCTGGCCCTTTCAATGCTGAAAGCTTGGTGAAGTGCAATTTTGGAGGAAGATGGATGGGCGTCAGCCGCTTAAGTACCCAGAGGGCGGGGCCTCTGGCGCGGCGGTGACGCCCTAGCCGTAAAGGCGTGAGTATATTCCTTCAGGTAATCGCGGGGGGCGCAATTCCCATAGCAAGTATGTTGCACCTCGTTCCTTTCCTTCAGGGAACATAAGTTATGGTGCATAACTTTCAGTTTTTCATTGACATGGTTACTATGGGATTCCTGGGTTTTCTCTGTCACTCACTCTCTTTCACAGCTAATCACCTTCAACTCACTCCACTTTCTGCTATGACTGGCCATAGGGCACAATAAAAGGACGTACAGACATGTGCGCACAACCGTGTCTGTACGTCCTTCTTTTGTTCCCTATGGCCAGTCATATTCTGCTGGCTGAGGAGATCGGATCTGGGGTTGCATATAGGTAAACTCCTGCCAGACATCTCTTCAGCGCTGGGACATCAACTACCTTATGGTATCTCATGTCTGGCCAACTAACCTCTTTCATTAATCATTACTACAGTCGGTCCTCACCACCTGTGATCTCTCCAGGGCCTTCTACATCCTGCTCCTTCAAGTCCTCCAAAGGACCTCATCTCTCCACAGTGATTCTCCTGTGGACCAATGGTGTCTCTTCAAACCGCAGCCATCAAACAAACCAGCTTGGGTCAACCTGCTCCTCTCTCCACTATTACTCACCTCTTCACTGGATCATCCCGAAAACCCAGGACCTCTCCATTCCTCCTCGGGGTGCACCTGCAAACACAAAAACACCCTGTAAATACCTGGCACTGCACGTGGAGGAGGCTCAAATGTTCACTTACCTTTTGCATCTTGACTTTGTTGTTCCATTTCAGTCTGCTTACTTAGGGGGGTTGCTGCTAAATACAATCATGATAGAATGTCCCGTCCAAACAGACCTCCCAAGTAGTACTGAGGAGTTTCAGGCTCAGCCAAGACTGGAAAACCCAGGAAATTCATTCTACTATTAGAACTACTGTGAGTTTGTCAAATGACAATTTTAAAGTATTCTTCCATTAGGTGTCTTGACCCCTGGGGCTGGAGATCTTTGTTTGTGGGTAAACATCCCCTCCTGAGAATCTTCTCCCAGCATATCCTCTCCAGTTGGACAAAACAAAGGATCACCCTCACACAGAGAACATTCATTTACATACACCCCCCACAAATAACCCCCACATTCCAACAGCATTTTGCTTCTTCAGAGAGAGTTGCTTTCACCAGAGAGAGACTTATACATAGTTCCCAGACACGCCCCCAGTATTGCGCAAACCGGTTTTCGTACCACATCTGAAGGCAGAGAAGGCAAAGATGGCGAACGAGCAGAGCAAATTATACGGACAAAAACACGAGCTACCACAGCTTCACCAAGGAACAATAGCAAAATGGCAGTGGTCGGAGTTAAATGAGTTTGAGAAAGAAATCATGGCAGACGAATCAGACAACTTGTCACAAAGTAGTTACTCCGATATCATTAATTATTTAATTATTACAAGGAGCGAGCGCACACCGGCTTCACAGCGCAGAGCTTCACAGCTTTAAATCCAAAAAAGATGTGTAAACTGTCTCAATCAGATCTAACCAGCTAAAAAAAGGTTTAACTAAAATAACACACAGCCAACAAACAGTCCAAGCTGAACACAGACCAGAACCAGCACTTTTGAGTCTTACCGTGTTGGAAGTTAGCATGTTGTTAGCATCTGGAGCGAGGCTCGCAGGAGCTCAGGTCGGACGGCGTGGATCCGTCGCGGCCGCGGGGGCACGTCCCATGGGACCGACGCGTCGCCCGCACAACTTGGCTCCCGTCCTCCTTCTCCAACTGGGACGGTCTCCCCGACGGTCCTGGTGGACCGTGAGGAGGCCATTGTCGCGTTAGCGAGATGCTAAGCTAACAGCATGCAAGACGGTTTGCTAAATAATGAAAAAAAAAAAAAAAAACCAGCTCTAACACACAGACAGTTGTACTCTAACATTGTTCTGACATAGTTTCACAAAATGATTTATGTAGAATATTTTGTTTACCGGCCAAAAGGACGACGTCTTCCAGAGCAGATCCGAGCCAGACTCAGAGAGAGGAGGGGCTGTCCAGCTTCTCCGATGAGATAAATCCTTCACGTTTACTTTTTTTTGATTAAGTGAAACCTGCGCGTTGCCCAAACGTCTACCCGACTGGAACACCCACTGACACAACACGAAGTAACCATTGCAATTAATTAGAAATTAACACACAAAAAAAACGTGAAAAATGAACATCCATTAGACCGCGCTGTCCCCTGTTCTGACTTTCAAAATGAGGGTCCACCCGGAAGTAAGACGGATGTGACGTCACATGGGAACTATGTATGGGGTGGGGGGAGGGGTGTTTCTTACAAGCTTTGATCAAAAATAACTTTACACTGAATTTTATTTGTTATTTTTTTCATTCAACCTTTATTTAGTCAGGTAAATCTTATTGAGCCTCGAGGCCAATGATACAAATACATTAAACAATAAACAATAGAAAAGTAGCAAAAGTAGCAAAAACATCCATCCATCCATCCATTTTCATCCGCTTATCCGGGGTCGGGTCGCGGGGGTAGCAGCCTAAGTAGGGAGGCACAGACTTCCCTCTTCCTCTCGATGTGGAGAAGCAGCGGCTCTACTCCAAGTCCCTCCCGGATGGCTGAGCTTCTCACCCTATCTCTAAGGGAGAGTCCAGACACCCTGCAGAGAAAACTCATTTCAGCCGCTTGTATCAGAGATCTCGTTCTTTCGGTCACAACCCAAAGCTCATGACCATAGATGAGGGTGGGAACGTAGATCGATCGGTAAATTGAGAGCTTTGCCTTTCGACTCAGCTCTCTCTTCACCACGACAGACCGGTACAGCGCCCGCTTCACTGCGGAAGTCACAGATACAAGGTGTTTCCTAGCATTCAGTGTTAGACATGACATGTTATAATAATAATAATAATAATAATGAATTCAATTTATAACGCATCTTTCATCCATCCATCCATCCATCTTCTTCCGCTTATCCGGGGTCGGGTCGCGGGGGTAGCAGCCTAAGTAGGGAGGCCCAGACTTCCCTCTCCCCAGCCACTTGGAGCAGCTCCTCCGGGGGAATCCCAAGGCGTTCCCAGGCCAGCCGAGAAACATAGTCCCTCCAGCGTGTCCTGGGTCTTCCTCTGGGTCTCCTCCCGGTGGGACATGCCCGGAACACCTCACCAGGGAGGCGTCCAGGAGGCATCCTAACCAGATGCCCGAGCCACCTCAACTGGCTCCTCTCGATGTGGAGAAGCAGCGGCTCTACTCCGAGTCCCTCCCGGATGACTGAGCTTCTCACCCTATCTCTAAGGGAGAGTCCAGCCACCCTGCGGAGAAAACTCATTTCAGCCGCTTGTATCCGAGATCTTGTTCTTTCGGTCATAACCCAAAGCTCATGACCATAGATGAGGGTGGGAACGTAGATCGATCGGTAAATTGAGAGCTTTGCCTTTTGACTCAGCTCTCTCTTCACCACGACAGACCGGTACAGCGCCCGCTTCACTGCGGACGCTGCACCTATCCGCCTATCGATCTCACGCTCCAGTTTTCCCTCATTCGTGAACAAGATCCCGAGATACTTAAACTCCTCCACTTGGGGCAGGACCTCCTCCCCGACCCAGAGAGGGCATGCTACCCTTTTCCGGCTCAAGACCATGGCCTCGGATTTGGAGGAACTGATCCTCATCCCGGCCGCATCACACTCGGTTCTGCAAACCGCTCCAGTGAAAGTTGTAAATCACGAACTGATGAAGCCAGTAGGACCATATCATCTGCAAAAAACAGAGAAGCGATTCTAAGGTCACCAAAACAAATCCTCTCAACACCTTGGCTGCGCCTAGAAATTCTGTCCATAAAAGTTATGAACAGAATCGGTGACAAAGGGCAACCTTGGCGGAGTCCAACTTTTACCGGAAACGAGCCTGACTTACTGCCGGCAATGCGGACCAAGCTATTTATATATATATATATATATATATATATAT
>JBBPBX010020297.1:0-15408 GCA_038048925.1 Garcialebias charrua | reverse complement strand
ATGTACTTTTACTACTGTAAATAATTGTTACTATTGGTGTGTGTTACTGTTTCTGTACATTTTTAAACTTTTATGCTGTGTGTGTGAAGCACCTTGGTAACAGTTTATCTGTTTTAAGCTGTGCTATAGAAATAAAATTGACTTGACTTGACTTGACTGCGTTGACTCGGGGGCGGAGAAACAGCTGGCACCCGTGCAGGAACAACATTTTGTGCCACAGGGGGAGGAACACAGTTGGGGGGAGAAAACGGAAGATGGGGTCGAGCAGGAGGGCGGCCGCGTCTAGGAACCTGAGCCGGCAACACCTCATCATCAGCCAACACATAGGCTGGCTTCAGGCGGTCCACTGTAACCAGCTCTCTACGCCCACCCATGTCTAAAACAAAACTTTTCGCGCCCCTTTCGAGCACCCAAAACGGCCCGTCATATGGAGGCTGGAGGGGCGAACGGTGGGCGTCACGTCGCACAAAAACAAAACGGGCAGACTGGAGTGCTATGGGCACAAACGCCTGCGGGAAACAATGGTGCACAGGACCCGGAACCAAAAGACTGTGAAATAAACTTCTGAATAACGAGGCAAGGCTGTTCAAATGAAGTTCAAGTTTAAAAGATTTAATGAATCTTGCAAGATTGAGAACAGAATGGTACAGGCACGAAGCTGTCTGGGTCTGCTCTGCTCAGACAGTAACACAGCATGGATTAAGAACCCTCGTACAGGTGGAGCTAGTTTGGGGAGGGGTTGGGGGTGGTACCATGGGTGGAACGGGAGGTGTTTGTCTATCACCAGGTGGAAACTTCTGATAACACATGGAACATGAGCACTCAGCAAATGGAAAGTGAGCATTCAGCACTTCTTATAATGCAACAGTGTTTTTAGACTAACACAAGCAGGTCACTGTTTGTTCAGCAGATAAAATGAGGAACATGACGTTAAAAATAAGGAACAGGTGGTTGGTTTCACACAGATGGTCACAAAATGTGGTTGGTTTCACACAGATGGTCACAAAATGTACAGAGTCAGCAGATCACAGTTTATGCACAGAGGCATTTGGAGTGCATGATCCTGAACATGAGGTGAAAAGTTTAACACATAAGTTTAATTATGAGTTTAATACCTGAGAATGTATGATTTACTTTACAATTCCCTCCTTTTGTTCCGTCAGGAACAACTAAGACAATACAATTCACAACAATAACAAAATCAATATTCGTAATACAAGCGAAACCACAAAGAAAATCACAGTGTTATTAAATCATAAGTTATGCCTCCCCAGGCCTAACTGGATGATGTGAACTTGTGCAGGAAAACCCCGGTGGCAATGATGTGGAGGTGCTTGGGGACAAAAGCTGCACAACACCCCGGCCCCACGGCGGTGACCAAATCTGGTGTCCATATCATCCTTACATTCAGTTGATCTATAAGAGAAGAAAAAAGTATGAGACTCTCAAAATAAAACATCAAATTACATGTGTCTAAGAGACTTTCCATGCAACCATCATTAACTAGAGATAGAATTAGCAAGTAGCTGTTTTTGTGCAGGTTAAAGACCTGCAAATAATGTGGCAAGCAACAGTCATGTTCAAAAACAATTGAAAACAGAACAATTGAGGATTAAAGTACAAAAGAAAATAAATGAACAAATGATATGTAATTTAATCAGGATAAAATGTTGATTTGACTTTTATGTGTTGATTTTTACTTGACTACATCAATAAAACAAAAAGGAAAAAATAAACATTAAGGAGACATGTCTCTTTAATTCAGAAAATGGTAGCCGTGATATACATGAGCCTCTGGGAGCTGTCTGAAAGCGCAAATCTGTACTATGCTTACTACGAGATCTAAAAAATCTAAGCGGGACAGGTTCGACTCGGTTGTAAAGTTTATTACCCGTGAGCGTACATCATAATCGATGGTGAAAACGTCGTCTAAGTGGTCCATGTCTATAGTTAAGATAGTTTGGTTGGTGCGAGCAATAAGTATGATTTTCATGGTTTACTCTAATGGGTGCATTTTAAACTTAGTGATGCATTCTTCCAGGGCGCAGACGTCGGCATAAGTAGTCAGATCGGAATCAGGGAGAGGGGAAATGCGTGCATATTCTAAAGAGGGAAACATTTGCATGTATGTGTCTGGAGAATTTGCTAACAACGCATAGGTTTCTGACAAGTGTTCTGGGGTCAAAGATTTCGTGATTAGACGAGTAACTAGTGAACGCATGCATGGTATGCAACAACAGCCACAAGTAATCAAGATGGCAGCAAAAACGGCAAAAGACATAAGCAAAGATATAACTATCGCTTTCCATCTACCAAACGTGCTATTAAACCAGTCGTCAATGGGGTTATAGATACCTGAGTGACTCTGCATCTCGTTAGACAAAGTTCTAAGTCCTTCCAAAGCTCTAGACACCTTTCCATCAGGGGCAGTATTGTTGGGGATAAAACTACAACACAAGTCGCCAAACATGCTACACACTCCGCCTTTCTCCGCAAGCAAAAAATCAAGCGCCATTCTGTTCTGTACAGCCATCAGGGAAGTGGGAGCCAATTGCTCAGCTAGTCCTTCAACAGCATCTCTGGTCAGGTTGCTAAGACGCATGACATTATAATGAACGTAATTAATACGGTCAACATTTTTATTAGGTGTGACAGGGAAATATGCTGAGATCACAGGAAGATTTTCAAACCCTGGAGCAATTTGATTAGCCAATTTATGCTCGTCTGGCACGCCTCTAGGGATTCCAATCGCATCAATGTAAGTTGGAGAGTTCACTGTTGGATCAAAAGTGAAACTTCTACGCCGTCTGTTACCTGGATAAGGAAAAGCTTGTGCAATTTTGTGTCCTATGAGAGTAAGTGGAGCCTTAAGTCTAACCATAGCACACAGTCCTATTGAATTTTGAGGGACTTGAGTATATAACTTTTTTCCACCACAATAGTAATACAGACCTGAACGAGTCAGTCGCCCCACCTCCTGTTGCCGACCTTTCGTGGTTGTGGCTGTGAATGTTATATTACACCAATCAACATCTATGCTGCCTAGGTTGGTGTTAGGAACGGTAGCTACAAAATTGAAGCAAATATAATCGTGTCTTTTATCAGCATGAAATGCGCCAACCTGTGTGCCATCAGGACCAAGGGGAAAAATTTCTTCTAAGGTTGTGCAATTCCTAGTTTTAATTTTTTGGGTGATAAGTAACATGCAATCGAAACCCCATTCGTCTTCTAAAAACAACGGTGCTGGTTCTGTTAAGGGAGTGGGTCGTGCAGATGCACAGGCTACACATTCAGAGAGCGACGCTTCTTTAGCTGATTCAATTAACCATGTTAACCATACATTGAGGTCGGAGTACCCTGTGGTCATAGCAATTACATCATTTGGGGACAACTTGGAATAATCTACGCTGTTAATGCTAAGAAGTGTCTCGTTAGTCTCGAGATCGGAAGGTGCTTCATATTGTGTGGGTGTTGGTGGAGAATCTGTTATTTGAATTATAAGTTCCCTGAAGGGGTCTGTACCTGATACTTCTGCTTGGAGAACAACATGCAATTTAGGGTTTGACGTGTGTCTAAGTAGTTTCTGAGTTGCATCTTCTTGGTATCTGTGGCTAAGTGGGGGATACACATGCCATTCTGTCACGGATTGTATGGATAATAGGAGATTAGTTGATCCGCCATTTCCGCCTTTTACTAGTTTAAACCTTTCAGCCCACCAATAAAGTGGTTGGCCTTTCACTGTTTGTGGACTACCCCAAGAACCTGTGTACAAAAAAACCTTTTCCCATGTTGGGCAGGACGTACAAATGGTAGGATCATAAGTTCCACAGAGACACATGTAAAACTCGGCTTTTCTGATTCTTTCATCTGAGCAGTCAAACAATTTGCAAACAGGTAAAGTTATTGTTGAAGTTGTGCCGTTGACATATGGAACTATGAAGACGGGGTTACCATTGTAGTCCCTTCGACCAGGACTCTGTTTGAGCTCTCTCTTAGCTGGATTGAGTTGGTTCACATTTTCAGGATGCAGGTACCATGTCATGAGACCTATCAGTGTCAGTCCCACAATGACTAGAATATAGCAAAGCAACTCTTTCATACCATACCATACCATACCAGTTTATTTATAAAGCACTTAAAAATACAGCAGCAGCCGTCCGAAGTGCTGTACAAGAATAAAAACAAGCACAAAACAATAAAAACAATCAATCTCAATCATATAAATATCGGTACATCACAAGTAAAATAATACAACACTAAAACAGAGATGTGAACTCATTCTGGTTTAAAAGCCAATGAAAACATATGTGTTTTTAAACGAGTTTTAAAAACAGATATTGATGGGGCCTGCCTGACCTTCAGTGGCAGCTCGTTCCACAATTTAGGAGCCAGAGCTGAAAATGCTCTGTCTCCTCTGGTCTTATAAAAGGTTTTTGGGACTGCTAAAAGCATCTGGTCAGCGGATCTGAGAGCACGTGATGGCACATAAAGTTGAAGCAGTTCAGACAGATAAGAGGGACTAAAACCGTTCAAAGACTTAAAAACAAACAATAAAACTTTAAAATGGATTCGAAACTGGACAGGAAGCCAATGAAGGGACATTAAAACTGGAGTGATGTGCTCACGTCTGCCTGTACCAGTCAAAAATCGTGCAGCAGCATTTTGTACCAGCTGCAACCGAGAAAGCGAGGCCTTATTTACTCCAATCAGAAGAGAGTTACAATAATCCAGGCGTGAAGTAATAAAAGCGTGGATTACTGTCTCTAAGTGGCGTCTAGAAAGGAGGGGCTTGATTTTTGACAGGCGCCTCAGATGAAAGAACGAGGACTTAACCATGCTGTTGATGTGACAGTCCAGTTTCAGGCAGGGGTCAATTTTCACTCCTAGATTTGTCACAATCGACTTTTCATATGGGGCCAAAGAGGAAAAATCAAAAGTGGTGGGACTGTCAGGAGCACTAGATCTAAAGACCATAACCTCGGTCTTTTTATCATTAAAATGAAGGAAATTAAGCGCCATCCACCCTCTAATGTCACCAAGACAGTCCAGAAGAGACTGCGTGGAGCCATTTTGTTTTACAGGAAAATAGACTTGACAGTCATCCGCATACAAATGAAACTGCACACCATGTTTCCTGAAAATAGAGCCGAGTGGCAGAAGGTAAAGTGAGAAGAGCAGAGGACCAAGGATAGATCCCTGGGGTACACCCCAGGGGAGGGCAGCAGATGCAGAGGTAAAATTATCAATCTTCACACTGAAGCTTCGATTGGAAAGGTAAGACCTAAACCACTGCAGAGCTGAGCCAGTGATGCCCACCCATTGCTCCAATCTGGCGATAAGAATTTCATGGTCGACTGTGTCAAAAGCAGCTGTTAAATCTAAAAGCACAAGTAAAACACAGTTTCCAGAATCCAGCGATAAAAATATATCATTAAAAACCCTTAAAAGAGCAGATTCAGTGCTATGGTAGGTTTTAAAACCAGACTGGAAGACCTCCAAAATTTTAAATTCATCCAAAAAGTCCTTCAGCTGGGTGTAAACAACTTTTTCCAATATTTTTGAAATAAAAGGTAACTTTGAAATTGGCCTAAAGTTGGACAAAGAGGTAGGATCAAGGCCAGGTTTTTTCAATAATGGCTGAACCACAGCATGTCTAAAATTGCCTGGCACCACGCTAAACATTAAGCTGCTATTGATCAAATTTAGAACAAAAGAGCCAACTGTAGAAAATACCTCCTTAAGAAAACAAGGAGGTACAACATCAAGGGGGGAACCTGATGGTTTCATACTGGTGACAATTTTCTCTAGGTAGGAGAGAGAAATAGGCTCCAGATGATCAAAAAGTGCAGGACAGGGGACCAGGATGGAAGGGTCATGGGAAGGAAAAGAAATACAAGCCCTCGTGTTCGTAACCTTGTCCAAAAAAAATTGAAGGAACTTATCACAAAGTTCTTTAGATGCTTCAATAGGAACCGGTTCATGTGAATTTAGGACCGTGTTGATTGTATCATAAAGAACACGGGGGTTGTGAGAGTTGGCAACAATAATGTCAGAGAAATATTTGGCTCTGGCTGTTTTTACAGCTTGTTGATAGCGACGCCAACTCTCTCTCACCATATCAAATGAGACTTGGAGACCATCCTTTCTCCACTTGCGTTCATTTTTCCTGCATACCTGCCTAATGGCACGGGTGTGGTCACTCAACCACGGGTCAGATTTAGGCTTTGAACGCCTAATTTTAATTGGGGCCACATCATTCAGAATAGTGTTGCATAAAGAATCAAAATGTAGTGAAAACTCCTCAGTGCTGAGAGACACAGAGAGCTGTGAATTTAAACTATTAAAGGCTGTGGAAAAATGAGCAGCAGTGGATGAGTTAAAAACACGGCAGCTTCGAGCAGGAGCACAGGGTTTAACAGCTTTAGAAACAGGAATAAAATCAAATAAAACTGGCATATGGTCGGAAAACAATGCATCACCAATTACCAAGTTTAAAATAGACAATCCATAAGATAAGACAAGGTCGAGGGTGTGTTTACGTTCATGCGTTGGGCCCTTCACTGATTGAGTGAGACCAAATGCATCCACTAAATCTAAAAAATCCTTCACCAGCGGCTTTCCAGGGCTGCACACCGGGATATTAAAGTCTCCTAAAAATAAAATTTGCTCATATTTGGACATGTAATCACTCAAAAAATCAGAAAAGTCCCGTATGAAATCCTTATTGTACTTGGGAGCCCTGTATATGACTGCGCACAAAAGTGGAGGAGTGCAGCCGAGCTCAAACATGCTCAGTTCAAACGAAGAAAAAGCAGTCGGGGGGGACAACTGCTTACAGTCAAAACAAGATTTATAAATGACAGCTAAACCTCCTCCACGGCCCGAGAGCCTTGGAGTATTAAAATATGAGCAACCATGGGGTAAAAGTTCTGAGAAAACACTGGACTCACCAGAAGAAATCCAAGATTCCGTCACGGAGAGAAAGTCCAAACCCTGAGACGAAAAAAAATCCTTCAGAATAAAAGTTTTGTTTGCAACAGATCTCGCGTTTCAATCAATCAATCAATCAATCACCTTTATTTAACCAGGTAGAGCCCATTGAGATCGAGATCTCTTTTACAAGGGTGACCTGGTCAAGTGGTCAGCAGCACACGTCACATTGGCAATAGGCATTTGCACTTACCAAAAAGAAAATAAAGAAAACTACAATCACAGTAAACAGATGTTGACAGTTCAAAACCAACAGGATATGACAGATTTCTATATACATTATATACAAAACAAGCAGACAAAAAAAACCAACAATGACATGTATATTGGATAAGTAGTGGTTAGAAACATCTGCAATGGTCAAGTTTCTTGATGACATTTTCTACTACTTTGGAGAGCAGACGGAGCTGGAAAAAGCTGGTCTTGACAACAGAACTGATCTGTTTATCAAACTTTAAGTTGGAGTCAAGCTGCACTCCAAGATTTCTGACCACCGGGTTGAAGTGGGGGAGGGGAAAACCAACACTGGGACTGGGAAGGATGTTGCTGGTGTCACCAGGTGCACTAAATAAAATGCATTCAGTTTTATCTGTGTTTAGGTGGAGGAAGTTTTGAGAGAGCCAGTGCTTAATGTCATTTAAGCAGTTGACAAGAGTGTTTGAACTGGGTGAGGGGTTGGGAGTGACTGGCAGATAGATTTGTAAATCGTCTGCATACATGTGAAAAGACAGGTTATGACGTGCAATGATTGATCCTAATGGCAGCATGTAAAGAGAGAAGAGGACTGGCCCTAGAATAGATCCCTGTGGTACGCCAGAGGTCAGAGGGGTTGATGAAGAGGAGGACAGATCGCCTATCATGACAGAAAAAGTTCTCCCAGACAGGTAAGATTTGAACCACTCAAGCACAGCTCCCTGGAGGCCAACCTGCTGAGACAAGCGGTTGATTAGTACCTGATGGTCGACGGTGTCAAAAGCTGCTGAGAGGTCTAACATCACCAGCAGAGCAGGGTTTTTTGCATCCAGGGACAGAAGAATGTCATTCTGTACTTTGAGCAGTGCAGATGATTTATGCTGCAAAGTACTAATACATTATTTTAATCCAAGAGCAAATTAAGGTGACATTCACAAATTTATTGTTGCAGAATGTTTTTCACAAAACACATTTGCTTACATGGTTATTTTATGTTGCTGGAGTTTGGACATCTAACCATGACCGCATTTGTAAGTCGATGTGAATGTCAGACTTGGAGGTCGTATAGACTGGTTCACAGTTAATCTTTTATGACTATAAATTTGCAGTTATACAATTTATTTATTAAGAATGTTGTTTTTTTAAATAACATTTTAATGCATTTCCTCAATCCTTTTTTATTTTTTACAAATTTAATTACCTTATTACAGTATTTATTGAAGAATATCATTATATCATCATCATCATCATCATCATCATCATCATCATCATCATTATCATTATTCAATTTTATTCTGCGTTGCTGCAGGCATGAGGTGAAACATTAATTTTCAGTAGGTCCTTCTGAAGTTTTTATTTTTATTTTTTACTTTATTTAACTATTAACAATACAAAACAAAAAAGTACCAATTCTTACAATCATCAGTTACAAAAGGTGATTCATAACATAGTGTAAATAAAACAAATAACGAACAAACAAAAAAAACATGAGGAAATTGAAATCAACCAAGAAACTAAGAAATTTGCCAGCATTTTTTTTTCCTTTACATATTTTAAAGATTTTGCATAGGACTTTAACTCGTTCTTCCAGTGGTTCACATTAGGTTTACATTTGAAAAAAAACGACATTTATGAACATAATGTTTAGCTAATAAAATCAGATTATTGATGGCATATTCATTATTATTCGTATAAATTAACCCAAAATTTATTTCTTTTAAATTGCAGGGTAGTTCAACAATTTTGGCTTGATTTTAAAATGTGGATATCAATCCAAAGGGATTCAGCTACTGACTCCCACTTTAAAAGGTCCTTCTGAAGTTGTTTGCTTTCTGCCATAGAAACACAAGAAGTAATATAAGTGTTATGATTGGATCGGGGGAAGTAGCACGTGATCTCGTCCCAACCAATCAACGCTCTTGCTTCGCCGCGCTTCCTTGAATTCAAGTGTCTGTCTCTGGCAAAGGTCTCTGGTAGCAGGCAGCTATCTGTCGGACTTAGAGCTCAGCAAGCTGTACTAAACTTGCTTTTTATTAGACGTTGTCTGGTCTGGACGGCTGTGCATTCAGAAGTTGAAGGTAATCGGTTCTTTTTTGTTATTTTATTTGTTAATGTTTTAGCTTTGTTCATTTGAATTAAAACCTGCTGTGTGGCTAAAGCTAAGCTAATGTTAAGCTAACGTGCTAAAACTGGTGTGTTACGGCAGATGATTCCAAGTAGATTTGAGGCAAGTAAAACACTGCAGATTAGAATATTTTTATTCTAGCATTTAAATAAGCTATATATGCTACGAGGTTGTTGTTGTTTTTTTGGTTTGCTTCAAGATGCTGGATGGATTTTTCAAGGCCCCGCATCTCCATTAACACGCATGAGCTAACCGCCAACAGAACAATGGCCAGGCCAAATACGAATTTACTTGAAATACGTTGTTGCATTAAATTGAAATTAATAAAGGAATTCATGTGCATACCGTAGTCGTGAAATGCATTTTGTTGTGTGCTTAGAGTCTCTAGGAGTGCAGAAAATTTTAATTTAATTTATCCTAGTGAGTACGAAGCTGAAGTTAGCTTCCGATTCCAGCTTCCGATTCGGCAAATGACTAAAGGGATATTACAACTAATTTTTCAGTACCTTGAGCGGGTTTAATCTGCTCTAGCTCTGAAACCACAAGACCTAGACTCTTCAAACCAGGACTATATTGTTCTAGACTAATAGAAGAATATATAAAACTAAGTTTGAGCTTTGTGAAACCTTTTTCTGATTTGTGAAACTTCCACAAAGTTTGTTTTTCATCATTTTTAGGCTACTGGACCACATTAGACCTGGTCCAGGTCAGAAACCACAAGACCTAGACTCTTCAAACCAGGACTATATTGTTCTAGACTAATAGAAGAATATATAAAACTAAGTTTGAGCTTTGTGAAACCTTTTTCTGATTTGTGAAACTTCCACAAAGTTTGTTTTTCATCATTTTTAGGCTACTGGACCACATTAGACCTGGTCCAGGTCAGAAACCACAACACCTACACTCTTCAAACCAGGACTATATTGTTCTAGACTAATAGAAGAATATATAAAACTAAGTTTGAGCTTTGTGAAACCTTTTTCTGATTTGTGAAACTTCCACAAAGTTTGTTTTTCATCATTTTTAGGCTACTGGACCACATTAGACCTGGTCCAGGTCAGAAACCACAACACCTACACTCTTCAAACCAGGACTATATTGTTCTAGACTAATAGAAGAATATATAAAACTAAGCTTGAGCTTTGTGAAACCTTTTTCTGATTTGTGAAACTTCCACAAAGTTTGTTTTTCATCATTTTTAGGCTACTGGACCACATTAGACCTGGTCCAGGTCAGAAACCACAACACCTACACTCTTCAAACCAGGACTATATTGTTCTAGACTAATAGAAGAATATATAAAACTAAGTTTGAGCTTTGTGAAACCTTTTTCTGATTTGTGAAACTTCCACAAAGTTTGTTTTTCATCATTTTTAGGCTACTGGACCACATTAGACCTGGTCCAGGTCAGAAACCACAAGACCTAGACTCTTCAAACCAGGACTATATTGTTCTAGACTAATAGAAGAATATATAAAACTAAGTTTGAGCTTTGTGAAACCTTTTTCTGATTTGTGAAACTTCCACAAAGTTTGTTTTTCATCATTTTTAGGATACTGGACCACATTAGACCTGGTCCAGGTCAGAAACCACAAGACCTAGACTCTTCAAACCAGGACTATATTGTTCTAGACTAATAGAAGAATATATAAAACTAAGCTTGAGCTTTATGAAACCTTTTTCTGATTTGTGAAACTTCCACAAAGTTTGTTTTTCATCATTTTTAGGCTACTGGACCACATTTGACCTGGTCCAGGTCAGAAACCACAACACCTACTGTTTTATGAAATATTATTTCATAAATATTTTATGAATTTTTATTCATAAATGTTTTATGAAATATTATTTATGCAGGATCGAGAGAGAGATCGGCAATTATCCTCAAAAGAATATCACAGCTCAAGAGACTTTACACTGGAAACAATTTCTTGTTTAAAGACAAATGTTCTTTATTTTAACCATAGAATATTAAATAGAAAACAAACCAGAAAACAAACAAGTAACATACATACATACAAGTATTAATGCATAAACAGATACTCTTACCGTTTGACATCAAAGTGAGAGAGCCGTTCGTCAATCATAGGCAGAGCGAGCATTAAGATAAATCCGAGCGATTGCACATCCCCGTCCGACTCTAACTAACTCTGGGAGCTCAGCTCGTTTCTTTTTATTCCTTTAGACAAGAATCACTTGCGAAACAGAGTTGGCCGGGTTCTTTCCACAAGTAATACTTTATCCAAAGCAACAAAATTCCAGAGATGCCTATGTAATGAACTCAGGAGATGAAACTGACTGTTCCTGTGATGGAATCAGCCCAGTTTCAACTTCTCATAACAAAATTCCAAAGATGCCTATAGTGATGAATAACAAAATTCCAAAGATGACATAGTGATGAAATTAGGAGTTGAAACTGACTGTTTCTGTATCAGCCCAGTTTCAACTTCTCATTTCACAACTCCCCGGTAGTGACAAGACTGGAAAATTACACACAATGTTTCAGACTTTCTTAGTTACATATAATGTCTGAATGTTTCAGACTTTCTTGGACTGATCAGAGAACAAACTTATTTATTCATTATTCATTCCACCTTCTGGTCTCTGATCAGTTCAACAACCCAAAAAACAAACAACAACAACAACCAAACAAAAAAACAACAATCTTAAATCAAACGAGCGTCAGAAATGTTCCACAATCTTCTTCACCCATGGTTATGAGTGGTTACCATTCTCTGGAATGTCATGTCCGTTGAAACACTTCCTGCATGCGTAGAAAGTACAATGACTGCTCACACTTGCCATTACGCATGACTGATTCGTAGGACGTCCAAAGTTATCTTGTTTCATGACACAGTTCTTCTGTTTTCATAGTAGTCGGCAAGGCTCCCTTTTTCTCCTCCAGGACACATTCCGGTGTTGCGGAGGAGAGGTCGCCTAGCAGCACCCTGGTACCGATGACAAAGAACGTGATAACCCATGAGATACCACCTTCATGGCACTCTCTGGGTTTGGCCATGCCGTCTTCTGCAGCACCATGGCACCGACGACAAACAATGTGATAACCCATGAGATTCCACCCTCATGGCACTTTTCAGGTTTGGCCATGCCGTCCTCTGCAGCACCATGGCACTGACGACAAACAACGTGATAACCCATGAGATTCCACCCTCATGGCACTTTCCAGGTTTGGCCATGCCGTCCTCTGCGCGCTTCTGATCCTCCCACCAGCAGATGCCAAGAAAACACCAAGCTGTGAAGAAACACAATGCTATAACATAGAATGACAAGGATTAGTTCTTTCATAGATAAAAGGTTTCATTTTTACTTTCCCCACCAAAACTGATCTGACCTGTAGGGGTCTCTCTACCCCAAACTCAAAATTTCCCTGTTTTAAATGGAGCGTCATACCTGCTATGCAGGTCTGACAGGTCAGGGTACAGCTGTGACGTTCTGTTTTTCACCTTTCTTTTTTCCTTTTTCTGTTTCACGACATGCACTCTTACTGCTTCATTGTTCTCTGAAGACTCAGAGTCAGAGGACTTTCTGTTGTTCTCCCTTCTTTTTCCCTTTTCCTGTCTCACAACTCGCACCCTCACTGCTTCATTGTCCTCTGAAAACTCAGAATCAGAGGAGACCTTTGCCACTCTGGTGGTCTTATTTTTGTTCCTGACCGCCTGTTCAGGTTTAAACGGAGATGCAGAAGAAACAGGAGTTTGAAACACACCTGCCTGGGTCAAATGTTCAACATTGAATCTGGCACACCGGACTTTTAATGCCTCTTCCTGGCATCGTTCTCTCAACTCTTCTGTTGGTAATCCGTCTATTTCAGACATTGGGACCCCAGACTGTATTAAAACTTTCCATAAAGCAGAACGAGTTGGTCCCTGTGCATTACTTCGAGCATCCCTTTCTGGCCCATGACCCACATGTTGAAAACTATTTTCCTGGTTTTCTACTCTTTCTGTACTCCAATCTCCCAATGTTCCTAACTCCATGATTCGACTACGAATCTCAGACATAGAAACCTCTGGTGCACCAAGCATTACTGTCAAGATTGCGGCGCGATAGTGTACAGGGGCTGTTCTTATCAGCTGATCCCTCACAGCCTTTGGAATAGGTAACAGCTGATACTGATCCACAGCAGCAACAGTTAAAGCATCCCTCACACACAATCGAACCAATCTTTGTACACACTCCCGAAGAGTGACCCACTGTCCTGTTATCTCTGGCCAGTCAGTGAAAGCTGGATAAACCTGGTGAACAGCCTCAGCATAAACATCAAATAGAGATCTAGAATCATTCCCTAAATCTCTCACTTCTCTGCGGAAATCAGCATTCACTGTGGTTTCTGTGGACAACCCAGCAAATGACAGCCCATCTCGGGCATCTATGTGAACCTGACCTGCTCCTTCTTCAGCTAATCTTGATAACCACACATCTGTATGTTCTCCTGGCTGCTGACGGAGCCTCCTGGACAAGTAAGCTACCTCCTCCTGAGTGTAATCTTCAGTTATCATTCTAAGCTCAGGCTGCGGTTGATCCTATGGAACAGCATCCATTACTTGTACACCATTCTCATAAACAAAGTGACCATCTGCGTCTACTCTTACTTGTAGAACATCTGGTCTCACTATCTGTTCCTGGCTCCTCTGCTGCACCGGCTTTACACTTTTGCTGCGGGATAAGGGGCGTAATGAGGTAGTGGACTCTTCCTCTTCTTCATCACTTAAATTACCTCCCCACAAATCTCCGTTCCAGTTAGAGGGATTCCATCCCGTACCTAACCCAGCTACAAAAGCCCGTACTCTTTTGGGTGATACAGACCGTTTCGTCTTCCTCTTTTTTTCCCTTTTTAACATGGACACCTGAGCCACTGCTTCCTCAGCAATCCGGGCCATGTTTTCTAGCTGTGTGGTTAACAACTGCACATGCTGACGCTGTAATGAAGAGGTCAACTCGGCTTCTTCGAGTGCCTTTTTCTGTTTCAAACTTATTTCATTCTGCCTCTTCCAGGCAGTGGCACAAACCCACAAACGCCGTTGCAGTCCGTCTACTGGCGTTTTTATTTTCACGTCTACTGCTCGTAGAACTTCTAGCAAAGTCTCAGGGTCTCCATCTCGTAGAGACCCCTCCCAAGACTCGCAACGTCCTGCTCCGTCTCTCAGGCACAATGCTATGGACTGATAACAGGGTATTTCCCATCCTGGTAGTATTTCAGTCCTGTCCTGTGTCTTATCTCCCTTCGCTGATTTTCTCTTGAACATTCTTTTGAGCATTATGTAGTCTCTCTTTATAATCCTTCCAGCAACGCCAAAATGTTTTATGAAATATTATTTTATAAATATTTTATGAATTTTTATTCATAAATGTTTTATGAAATATTATTTATGCAGGATCGAGAGAGAGATCGGCAATTATCCTCAAAAGAATATCACAGCTCAAGAGACTTTACACTGGAAACAATTTCTTGTTTAAAGACAAATGTTCTTTATTTTAACCATAGAATA
Organism: Garcialebias charrua; assembly: GCA_038048925.1. Lineage (NCBI taxonomy): Eukaryota > Metazoa > Chordata > Actinopteri > Cyprinodontiformes > Rivulidae > Garcialebias > Garcialebias charrua. Next base: position 594 of record JBBPBX010020297.1, on the reverse strand, counting down.
TTAAATAGAAAACAAACCAGAAAACAAACAAGTAACATACATACATACAAGTATTAATGCATAAACAGATACTCTTACCGTTTGACATCAAAGTGAGAGAGTCGTTCGTCAATCATAGGCAGAGCGAGCATTAAGATAAATCCGAGCGATTGCACATCCCCGTCAGACTCTAACTAACTCTGGGAGCTCAGCTCGTTTCATTTTATTCCTTTAGACAAGAATCACTTGCGAAACAGAGTTGGCCGGGTTCTTTCCACAAGTAATACTTTATCCAAAGCAACAAAATTCCAGAGATGCCTATGTGATGAACTCAGGAGATGAAACTGACTGTTCCTGTGATGGAATCAGCCCAGTTTCAACTTCTCATAACAAAATTCCAAAGATGCCTATAGTGATGAATAACAAAATTCCAAAGATGACATAGTGATGAAATTAGGAGTTGAAACTGACTGTTTCTGTATCAGCCCAGTTTCAACTTCTCATTTCACAACTCCCCGGTAGTGACAAGACTGGAAAATTACACACAATGTTTCAGACTTTCTTAGTTACATATAATGTCTGAATGTTTCAGACTTTCTTGGACTGATCAGAGAA
>JBBPBX010020296.1:17554-33955 GCA_038048925.1 Garcialebias charrua | reverse complement strand
GCCTCCAGCGCCTCGAGCAGATGAGCGTTGACGATGCTTCTGGGGTTTTTGAACTCTAAATATTTCTCATATTCATCGTCGTTCTCATCCAGACGCCTGAGGAAGTCGGCGAGGGATTTGGGCGAGGGGAATTCGTCTACGGTTATCACAGAGCGCTCGTTGGGCATCCAGTCGCCCACCACGGAGGAGCCTCGGTAGACGGGCACGCAGCCCAGGTGGAGGGGCCTCCACAGCTTCTCCGTCATGTAGTCGGGACACAGGCCGTTCTCCAACGCCAGGTGGAACTTGTAGCGCGCGACAAAATTCATGAAGCCAGGCTCCTCGCCAGTAGCCGTGGCCGTGTCCTCCAGATGTTCTGGCAGAGGTTTGTTGTTCGAGCATTTCCCATACGAGTCCACCTACAGAGATGTGGGAGAACATGAAGACACGTTTACGACACGTTTGGAATCAGATTCATGATAAAATGAAAGACGTGCTCAAGTTATTTCTGCTAGTAACTGTTTGTCCCGTCCAACTGCAGAGAACGTCTTTTCTGAAGAAGAATTGGCTCTTTAATTTGTGTTCGCTCACAGGCAAATGATTTCCAGTCAAAGTGCACAAGTTAGAACATTTTCAAGCACGGCCATCTTGCTTTACAAGCTGTAAACGATGACAGTTCAAACAGGCGCCGCAACCAGTGCAAATTTTGACTTTACCTGCCGCTAAAGTGGTCACCTCAGCTGATATAATACTTCATTTGAAATCCTGAATAGGCCTGTAAATGTCTTGCATATATCATTGTGCAACCGTATTATTTTACCAGATGGATTTTCACAAAAAGCACTGTAAGAGCCATGAATATACAGTATATAAAAAAAATCTGCGAAGTACTACAGCATCTGCAAGCAAACAGACCAGTGACTTGAAGTGAGTGGAAACAGGAAAGGTGCATTTTAAAGCATTCAACTTCAAATAGATTATTGTTGGTAGTTCTGAACAATAGAAAAGAGGCTGAACAAAACAGGAAATATAAATCTGCTCGTTTCTCTAAATGTCTGGAAAAAAAAACGCTAAGAACTAAATCCATAATATTAAAGTCCTCCTGTACGGAAGAGAATTAGGACCACAATGCTAAAAATAATTTTATATTTTGACAATTATGACTTTTTTTTTTTAGAATTATAGAAGTTTATATATATATATACACACACATTTACAGTATATATTTATACATACCGTATATACAGTTAGTCCTCGACTTACGACGTTTCGGGGTTATGTCACGCATCTCATTATTTTTTTTTTTTGAAAAATCTTATTTTATGCGTTTAAATGTTCTTGATTTCATGTGTACAGCACTTTGTTGCAGCTGTGGTTGTTTTAAATGGCTTTATAAATAAAGTATTATTATTTAGAAGCCGATTTACGCAGTTTGCGGCAGTGCCCATCAGTTTTCGGCAGTGTCCGGCAGTTTTCGGTTAGCTCCGGCCTCGACAGCCGGCTTTGGACGGAACGTGTGTCCGATCAGAGGTTGCCTCGCTCGGATACATGTGCTGGAAACGCTCGGTGAACTCTGTGGACGTCTTAGGCGGAGGAACGGACTCGCGGCCTCGGATGTTGCCGGGACACCGAGCTATCACGCTAAAATGCGGAGGAACGGCTTCACCAGCTCCCAGTAAGTCATTAACTCTATTTCCCTTCATTATGGCTCCAAATGTATGGAGCTAACATGCTAACAGGCATTACTGTAAACAGTTTGGACTGCGTGAAGCAGCAGGAAGCTGCAGAGCTCGGGCGTGCAACAAGCTAACATGCTAACAGACGGAGGAAAAATTGACCAGCTCACAGTAAGAAATTAACTCTTTTTTTCCTTCATTATGGCTCCAAATGTACTGTATGTGTTTTTTGATAATTATGTAGGGTACTGTGTTAGGATAGGCGAAGTGCTTGGTAACTGTACAGTACCGTACATGTACGTGTATATGGGGCGGCCAGTGTGTATGTGTTTTTCGACTTAACGGCAATTTCGAGTTACGAACAGATGTAGGAACGGAACTCGTTCGTATATACACCATGGCCCTAATGATCTTCCATACTTCTGACTGTACCGGTATATCGTTTCTTCTTTTTTTTGCAGCATAGTTTCATGTCTTTATAACTGAAAAACATACTCTTCATTTAATCCACTGCAGAATCAGAGCAACGTGTAAAGCGTTCTACCTCGATGTGTTTCATGAGTTCCTGGACGTATCGGTCTCTGTCTGACGGCACGTCGCAGTGAGACTGCATGTAGAGCACAGGAGCCAAACCCTCCCTCCTGAGGCGGTTCTTCTCCTCCAGGGCCACGGCCACAGGCTGCAGCAGGTACTCCAGGGAGGGCAGCCACTGCAGGGTCAGGGGGTAGTCCGACTCCCTGCGAAACGTGGCTGTGTAGTTGAAGAGCCTGATTCCTGGTCCGTGAGAGAGGATGTAATTATTCATGGGCGACTCCTCGTGAAAAAGTGACCAGGTCTGGTGATGGAGACGAGGAAGCGGTGCCTCATACGCCCTGAAGTCTGTCCCATAAAAGATGATGGATGCTGTCCTTTTGTACAGCTGGACCTTTTCAAGATCAAAGTCAGGATCAGTAGAGTTAATTATTATGCATACATGCATAAACAGGCTTTATAAAGGGAGGTTCAGGAAGGTGAAGCATCTCTGGTACCTTACGGTTACTTGTGACCAGGCAGGAAGACGTGGCACAGTCGATGCGTTCAGTGTCTCCGGGAAAATGTGGGAAAATTCCTGTGCTCCACCAGAGGAGAATAGGCAGCTCCTTGTTGCTGCGGCGGTCGCTGTTCCCGGGTCCTCGGTACGAAGCCACGGAAGCAAACTCCATGTCTGACAGGGCACTCTGGGGCTGGAAGGCTCCCCGGCCCACGGCATCCAGGGAGGAGGCGTTCAGGTGCAGCTCGTCCGGGAAAGAGGCGAACGAGACCCAGACCCAGCACAGAGCAGCAAACAGTCCCAGACACAGACAGGGCATCAGCCTCCTCCTACCTGACATCTGTTAAAATACAACGAGTTTCTTAGTATTTTCAGTGATTATTGATGCAATATAAACATTTTATCCGAGTAACTAAACATTAGCTCCGCTAACTTTAAGCACATGTTTCAGTATCGAAACGATGACATTGCTGTCTACAATCATCTTACGATAAACACACGAAACTGCCTTTTAAAACTCTTAAAATATAAAATATCTTCTGCTACTATCTGCAAAACTTACCTTTAGTGAGCGGCGGTAACTGGATGCTATCTATCATCAGTATCAACAGACTCTTCTTCTGTGTTCATTTCTGCTTTTCGAGGGAGTCGTCTGTGTGGCGCCACCTACAGGCCAGAAACAAAATGACCACCTCAGCACTAAAGCAGCAGTTTTTATTACATTACAAAATAACCTTACATTTAATTGTGGAAATTGCATTACAATGTAACCGTATCAACAAGTTAAAATGTTTTTCTATTTTTCAACAACAAAATAATTAAATAAAAAAGTTTGATTGAGTAAAGACAAAACCAGTAAACATTTGTGATCCGGTGTTCAGAGATAGAAATGCGTTCCTTGAATCATGAGTGGCCAATTTCCCCTCATGTCTTTCACATACCGGTACTGCTTGAGTTTCAGCTGGAACAAAAGCAGAAGCAGTTGTGTGGACTTCAACAAGTTAAAACATTTTTATTGTTGCCAAACTGGAAAGAATCAAAAATTGTGAAGACACACTTGGATACACAAAAAGTACTTTTTTTTTAAGTCAGTAAATCTTGACAAAACATCAAAGTTGAAGAAGAAGAAAAGCAACTCCATAGCAGAAAGTTTGGTTAGTAAAGAAACACAAGTCGCACATGAGCGAATATGTCAAAAACAAGAATAAAAACTACTGTCGCTGGAGGTTCAACACTTCAAATGAGCTTTTCCATCACAACTTTAACCCGCTACCCTCCAAATACTGTATGTGTTGAGCTGAGTTTGTGGTAAAATTTACAAATGTGGTTGAGATGTCACATTTATCTGTGAAGAAAGTGTCAGCTGATAAAGTGGTGTGCCCTGCTAGAAAACTTTTATAATTCATATGTTGTAATACAGTGATGATACATTAAACACTTTATTTTTTTTACTTCATATTTTTTTAAAAGGACACAATAATTGACAGCTGTAGGGAATGTTAATAATAATAATAATAAAATAATCATAATTATGGTATTCTCCAGCTGCCTATTATTGTGTCCTTTTTCAAAAATGTGAAGTAAAATACAGGTTTAAGGTTTAAAGCAGGTTTAATTATGGTACATCGGAATTATGTGAGATCTTTCAAAATTTCAAAGGGAAGTAACACTTTCTTTTCAAACATTTAAATACATTTTTAATAATTTTAGTAAAAATCATTTATTAAAACTCTTTAAAGAGGGGCTTCTTAGCTCTTAAGTTGTTTGATACTGTAGATATTTCAGATGTGATAAAACAGAATTTTAATTATTACTCACAACAAAAAAATAACATTATTTAATTAAACATTTTGATTAGATCAATCCTAACAATGTTATTCACAAACCACCTTTAGCATCTGATTGTTTTTATATTATTTATTTGTTTTCGTAATTGAAGGTTTCTTATTTGGGCAAAGCCTGACATGACAAGGAGAGCTGGCTATGTTTACATGTTGCCTTAATGTTGGAAAATTAAAATGAAAGTTTTCAGTGTTTTTAACAAGGTCAAGTCTAATGAAATCTAATCCAAATAACAACAAACTTGTTTATATTGTGGTGGACCACTAGGGGGCTCTACTCACACCCAGTGGACCCAAGGTGTTAAGGATGCTTTTATTGTGAAAGGTCCAGAGGACCGGATGTTATGTTGGTATATAAGGCGGTGTTGGGTGGTTTTCCCGCCAGTTGAAAGTAGGAGTGAATAAAGTGAAGATCTGCATCCCGTCTCCCGTGTCGTCTCTTCACCACCTCCTACAATTGGTGACCCTCGTGAGCTGAATATGTCGACGCAGGAAGCTACAGCCAGCTCCCTTCAGCTGTCCCCTGTGGTGGAACCCCCACAGGCGGCCTCGCTCGCTTTTGCGGTGTCCGCCAGGATGCCGGACTTCTGGCTGAACGCCGCTCCGGCGTGGTTTGCTCACGTCGAATCGCAGTTCGTCCTTCGCGGGATTTCTTCAGACGACACCAAATACCACCATGTGGTCGCGGCGCTGGACCCACGGTCAGCCCAGCGGGTAATGAGCCTGCTCGAGGACCCTCCTGCACAAGGGAAATACGCCGCAATCAAGGAGCTCCTTCTGCAGCGTTATACGCTTTCAGACGCGGAGCGCGCGGAGAAACTGTTTTCCTTCCCCGGTTTGGGCGATGGCACAGCTCTGGAGCTAGTGGAAGGCATGTTAGCCTTGCGGGGCTCAGGCGACTGCGAGTTCCTTTTCCGCCACCTTCTCCTCCGCAAGTTTCCAGCACCAGTGCGTAATGTCCTGGCAAACTCCCCGCTTCTGCAGCAGAAGAATTACCGCGCGCTGGCCGGAGAAGCTGACCGCATTCTTCTAACGACAAGGACCTTCGAAGTCCAGATGGCGGCCCACGGATCTCCAGCAGCGCCCGAGTTTCAAGCAACGCCCTCAGCGCCGGACGAGCCATCGGTGGTAGCAGGGGTCGCTACCCGCAGGCGGACAGGAGCCACCTTTTGTTTCTTCCACCAACGTTTTGGCGCCAAAGCACGAAGGTGCGTCCCGCCGTGCAGTTTCAAGCCTCAGGGAAACGACAACGCCAACGCACGCTAGCAGCCGCGGCCGTTGGCGACAAGGAAAGGCTGCTTTTCATCGAAGACTCGAGGTCGGGGAGGCGGTTCCTGGTGGACTCTGGTTCGCAGAAGAGCCTTGTTCCCCCGTCTGGCTCCGACACGTTGGCTGAAGGCTGCGGGCCGCAGCTAACCGCGGCTAACGGCTCACCCATCAGGACGTTTGGTGAAAGGTTGGTGACTGTTCGTTTCCATGAACGAGACTTCCAGTGGAACTTTGTGGTAGCTGCTAGCTCAGTCCCTATTTTAGGGGCTGATTTTCTTTGTGCTCACGGGCTCCTGGTTGATATGGCTAACAGGCGTTTAATAGACGCTGTGTCGTTCTCGTCACTGCCTTGTGAGACGCGAGGAGCTGGGCCTTTAATGCATGCTAACTTTTTAGCTTCGGGTAATGTGTTTCAGCGTTTATTGTCTGAGTTTCCCTCGCTGACTGTTCCTAACTTTGCCAACACAAACACAAAGCATGGGGTTGAACATTATATTCCCACAACAGGCCCCCCGGTGTTCGCACGTGCACGCCGCCTCGATGCTACTAAGCTAGCAATAGCACAGGAAGAGTTTGCTAACATGGAGCATTTAGGCATCGTGCAGCGCTCAAACAGTCCGTGGGCCTCCCCCCTGCACATGGTGCCCAAAGCAGACGGCAAATGGCGGCCATGTGGGGATTTCCGCCGCCTTAATAACATCACGGAGAACGATCGTTACCCCATCCCCCACATCCAGGATTTTTCAGTGCACCTGGCTGGGACCTCCATTTTTTCTAAAGTAGATTTAGTACGCGGGTACCACCAGGTTCCTGTGCATGTGGAGGATGTCCCTAAGACCGCTGTGATCACGCCTTTCGGCCTGTTTGAGTTTTTGCGCATGCCTTTTGGTCTTAAAGGTGCAGCACAAACATTTCAGCGGTTGATGGATTCAGTCCTAAGGGGTCTGTCATTCGTATTTGTGTATCTGGACGACATCCTGGTGGCTAGCAGCTCAGCTGACCAGCACATGTCCCACCTCCGTGAGGTTTTTCAGCGCCTAGCAGCACATGGCCTGATTGTAAATACAGCAAAATGCCAGTTTGGGCTGCCAGTCATTGATTTTTTGGGCCACCGCATTTCTGCCAGTGGTGCTGTCCCGTTACCAAACAAAGTGCAGGCGGTGTCAGATTTTCCACAGCCCCAGTCTGTTAAAGCGCTACAAGAGTTTTTGGGAATGGTTAACTTCTATAACCGTTTCCTCCCCAGGGCAGCACAACTGCTGCGCCCGCTCTATGGAGCGCTGAAAAAGAAAAAGCCCAACGACAGTGTTGACTGGACACCAGAACGCCTACAGGCATTTGGTGATGCTAAAGCTGCACTGGCCACTGCTGCCCTTCTGGCCCACCCATCCCCGGCGGCACAAATAGCTTTGACAACAGACGCTTCTGATGTTGCGGTGGGGGCTGTGTTAGAACAGCAGGTGTCAGGAGTTTGGCAGCCGCTTGCATTTTACAGCCGTACGCTGCGGGACAATGAGCTTAAATACAGTGTTTTTGACAGAGAGTTGCTGGCGCTTTACCTAGCTACACGCCATTTCAGGTTTTTCCTGGAAGGCCGCCAGTTCACTGCATACGTTGACCACAAACCCTTGGTGTTTGCTATGTCGAAAATTTCTGACCCCTGGTCTGCCCGCCAGCAACGCCACCTCGCAGCGGTGTCTGAATTTACTACAGACATTCAGCATGTGGCTGGAAAGTCCAACGTGGTGGCCGACTGTCTCTCCCGGGTGCTGATCTCCCCCGTGTACGTGGGCATCGATTTTTCTGCCATGGCTGCGGACCAACGTAGCGACGCAGAAATACTCGAGCTCCAGTCCGGGCCCACGGGCCTCGAGTTGGAGGAACGGCAGGTGGATGACGGAGGTCCTCTCCTGCTCTGTGACGTTTCTACTGGCAGGCCCCGCCCCCTGGTTCCAGTTTCATGGCAACGCCGCGTTTTTGACTCCTTGCATTCCCTTTCTCACCCAGGGGTTAGAGCATCGGTGAAACTGGTCAGCTCAAAGTTTGTTTGGCCCGGTCTGCGTAAAGCGGTTAAGGAGTGGGCAGCAGCGTGTGTCCCATGTCAGCGTGCTAAGGTTGACAGGCACACCAAAGCACCTTTGGAACCTTTCCCTATCCCTAGTCGGCGGTTTGACCATGTGCACGTGGACCTGGTGGGCCCTCTGCCTCCATCACAAGGTTTTACTCATCTGCTGACTATGATAGATCGGACCACCAGGTGGCCTGAGGTGGTTCCTCTGACATCCACAACGGCTGCAGTGGTGGCCCGGGCATTTTTGTCTACCTGGGTTGCACGTTTTGGCCCCCCTTCAGACATTACATCAGACAGGGGCCCGCAGTTTGTTTCTGAGCTTTGGTCTACCATGGCCAAGGGCCTGGGGACGAACGTTCACAGGACCACAGCTTACAACCCTCAAGCTAATGGTTTGTGTGAACGGTTTCACAGGTCATTGAAAGCTGCACTGCGCGCTGCATTGACCGGTGACAACTGGATTGACCGTCTTCCCTGGGTTTTGTTGGGTTTACGTACCGCATCCAAAGAGGACCTGAACTCTTCCCCGGCTGAACTGGTTTTCGGTCAGCCTGTGCGCGTCCCCGGTGAGTTTTTACCTGAGGTACCCTCACCACAGTTCGCTCCGCCGTTGCAACATTTTTCGTCTCAGGAGGACTCCGTTCGTGTCCCTGGCCCGGTACACCATTGTTTACCTCAGTCATTTGTCCCTAAGAGTCTGGAGTCCTCTAAATTTGTTTTTGTCAAACACAATGCACACAGGACACCACTACAGCCTGTGTATGATGGACCGTTTCGGGTTCTTCAGCCAGGTCCAAAACATTTCCTTTTAGATTTAGGGGGTCGTACTGAGACTGTCTGTATTGATAGGCTTAAACCAGCTCATGTTATGTCAGATGATCAGGTTGTTACGGCCCAGGCTCCTCGCAGGGGCAGACCTCCATCCACGTTGCTAACGGATGGCTGCCCTCCTTCCAGAGACTCTCAACAACCATTGGAGCCCGAATCTTCTGCAGCCCCTCCTCGTCACCCCCCGCTTCATCGAACTGGTTCTGCGGGGCCCAGGTTCAGCCGTTCTGGGCGTTTAATCAAACCTAAAATGCGGGACTAGTGATGGACCTTACTGGGTGTTCTGGGGGGGCGTGTGTGGTGGACCACTAGGGGGCTCTACTCACACCCAGTGGACCCAAGGTGTTAAGGATGCTTTTATTGTGAAAGGTCCAGAGGACCGGATGTTATGTTGGTATATAAGGCGGTGTTGGGTGGTTTTCCCGCCAGTTGAAAGTAGGAGTGAATAAAGTGAAGATCTGCATCCCGTCTCCCGTGTCGTCTCTTCACCACCTCCTACAATATAGCACATTTTAAAGTTGCCATTGATCAATGTGCTACATACAAAAATAGAACACAAACAACAACAAAAACAACAAAAAACACTACAAATGTGCCATAAAATAAACAAAAATAAAACAATTAACAAAATTATAATACATTAAATGGGACTATTAACACAATGCAACAAGGCAACAATCCTCTATTTTTGCTTAAGTGTTTTTTCTCTGGATCTGAACAGCCAGTTGACCATTTTATAGTTTAACATAAAATCAGGTCCCACGGCCCCAAACGGGTTCCTAACTATTTTCGGTCACAGGCTTATGACCTTGCTGGCTTTTGATATACAGCTGATCAAGAGACATAAACAGGCAGAAAAACTGCATGTCAAACAACATTTAAATTATGTTGTTTTTGTGTTAATTACCCATAAAATTTGATGTGTATTGAATGCACAATGTGCAAACGATTTCTTTCTTCCTCTTTTTTTGTGATATTTATTTGCAGTTGGCAAACTTCTTCCTTCCTCCAAGTTTCTTTGTTCTTGTTCGACTCCCCCAGTGGTCTGGAGCACGTCTGTTTTGTGGAGTAAGTTTGCTGTTTTTTTTTTTTTTTTCACTGTTTGCAGCGTTTTTCTGTTGCATGTGGTTTTTTTTTGTGTTTGCATTTGTTTTTCAGTTTTTGCGTGTTTTTGAGTTTGCATCATGTACAACGTTTTTCTGTTGCGTTTATTTTGTGTGTTTGCATAATTTTTTGTGTTTGCATGTGTTTTTGTGTTTGCACATGTTTTTTTGAGTTTGCATTTCAATTTTTGTGTTTGCATGTTTTTTTTGTGTTTGCATTAGATTTTTTGTGTTTGCGTTTGATTGTTTGTGTTTGTGTGTTTTTTGTGTTTGCATCACATGCGTTTTCTGCACGTTTTGCCGTTTTGCTGCACAGTTGTGTGTTTGTTTCATATTTGTTGCACATTTGTTGCGTGTTTGATGCGCGTTTGTCTGCCACCGTAACCTATAGGGGACAGATCTGGTTGGCAGGCCACAGACTGACAAACTGGATGGGAGACTGTTGCGAATTCAAAAGGTTGAAGGAAGCTCTGAAACGAATGTGCAAATTTTATGTAGGTTTATTGTACATATAAGAATAAACCTTACAGCAGACAACAGACCTGACTCCAACACAGTCCACACACACTCATCTTCGAAGGCGGACCACGGTTTTATACCTCTAGATGACGTCATCGCCTCGTGGGACCAATCCTGGAATCGAACCGCCTTGGAACCGCCCTAGAACTTTTCTACTCTGTGAGTGATCCGCCTCTCAGCCAATCAACTACCAGCTCTGTATGTCAATCATCCAGTGTTGTGTCTGTTGTATTATGCAGGCGTGTAACTGAAAAACTCTTCCCTATTGGAAATAAAGCCCGAGAGAAAAACGTTCTGCCTAGTGTCACATTTCACATTATAAGGCAGAATTAAGTGAATACAAATAATGGAACATAATGGGTGTAATGCAATACTGATAGAAATATATTTCAGAGACCAAACGTTTCTCACTTAAAGAAACTGGTCCAGATGACAGAGTTACGGTAACCTTTTTTGCTGTTATCTAACTTGTACCTGTACCTGGATAAGTGAGGTTAAACAGCCAAACTTTGTACACACACAAAAAAAAGTGATAATAGTGCATGGATATCACATTTGTCTTTTACGCATTGTTTAAAGTCCATGACCCACCATGTTTTCAAATTGCATCGCCATTAATATTTAGTAGTTAATTAAATAATGAAACAAGAGCGTTTATTTATATTGTAGCGAAATAACGCTAAATGTGTTATTTCATGATTTATAGCAGATTTTAGCCGCAGCTCTGGGAAAATCTGCCCCTCTCCATATATGGGCATTGACGTCACTGAAGTATCCGCCTTCTAAAAAATAAATAAAAACAGAGCGCTGGTCCAGCTGTACCCAGCTGCACCAGGAAATATTTAGAGATCGCGCATCCACTAGTTTAATTCGCTCGCTCGCGACAAATTCATTAATATCCTCATGAAGCCGGCTGGCTATTTATTCTCTCCCCGTGACCTGTCAATCAAAACAGTGACAGGTCGGGGGTACAGAATTAAAATGCAGCTGACAGCTTTAACCGCAGCGGTGTTATATCTTATTAAAAAGTTCTAAAAAATAAATAAAAACAGAGCGCTGGTCCTGAACCTACAACTGCACCAGGAAATATTTAGAGATCGCGCATCCACGTATAGTTTAACTGCAGTTTTAACTCTCACTGTCATAAACCTCCATCGCGAACTCACTCCTGCCTTCTGACTGGATCCTTTATTTATGTCATTCCGGACTTCGGCAATCTTCGGCCGGGTTTCCGGATGTTTACGGGACTCCGTTATTTTTTTGTTTGTTTTTTTACACTCGCCTGGCCCAAATGAAAAAATGAAAATAGACATCATATTCTACTACAGTAATTGTCCAATATGGTGAATTGTTACTGTCACGGTGGGTGTTGTCCTTTAAGTGAGAAAATGTGATGCATAAATATATCCGTGTCAATGGCACTTTTGGCTTTCCGTACACTGGACAGCTTTGTGTTCATGTTGCCTGTTGAAACGTTAACCCGACGGGCTTTAGGACCGCGGGCAGCTCCTGGACGGTGTACAGTACGTCACGACATCAATCTCGGTCAGATGCAGCGGAACAGACCTCGCTATAATAATTACTAAAAATAAGGTGGGTGATAATAATAAGGCATATTTATTACAGATGTATGCAGCTATTTAAAGTGACACCAGTGCTACATCTCCCCCGGTTTGAAACAGCTTATTTAAATCGTTTTGAAGTGTCTCGTGCTGCGCGAGGCCAACGGTTAGCTTGACCAAGAGGAATGTCAACAAGACAGTCTGTCTGAAGGGACAGCTCCTTTTATTAAACACGCTTCTCTTCCCCGTTAATTACATTACACTTTCTGAGCGGGTTTCTTGAAACCTTCGAGCACACACACAGTTCATTGAGTTTATTTTGTGTTTGTTTTGCGGACAAGCTGGTGCATGTTTCAGGTGCAGCTGTCAGTCAAACAGCTGTTCTCGCTTCTGTTGTGGTGAAGGATGTGTGCTGATGTTTCAGCTGCTGGTTTATTTCAGCTCTCCAAGGAGATTTAGATCTATGTGTATTTTTGGCATACATTTAGTAAAATACCTGAGACGTTCAGGGACAGCTCGGTCCTCCACCTGCTTTCATTCTGTCAGTGAAACTAGTCAACCATTACATCTTCAGGGTCTCACTGGGCTTTCACTCCTTGGAAAGTTTCATTTCAGTTTAATACACAGGTGCTGGTTATGTTTCTTTTACTCTAAATATGCACTTAAACTACTAAACATGCCCACAGATGTTGAGGGTTCTAATGTTTTCTGTAAAGTCATCTTATTGTTCAAGACTGATTTGAACTTTCCCACCCTTCATAAGCACTAAAACATCTTTATTACTGTTTTTAACAAGTCATCCTGTATTTTATAACACAGCTTTAAAATTAAATATGAAATTTTTTAGTTAAAATGCGGTGTTCGATTGAGTAGTTTTTTTTTGTCAATGAACACAAATATTGCCAATATTTTTGGTATAACATTTTGAAAACTCCAACTTTTTATGAGCTCTAAAAGCTCAGTGCTACTTCACAATAAAAGCATTGGTCACAGAAAGTTGGATTCACATGTCTGAGCAGACTTTTTGATCACTTTTAACGCAATTTAAGTTTCAGGGTTTTTGGAGAAGGGGGTGAGCAGTGCTCACTGAGCACACACCCAAAGTTTCCACAGACTTCAGTTATATTTCACAGTTTTATAACTTGTAGTCTGGCCTATCTTAATTTACCAGTACTTTATATGTATATAAATGTTTGTTCAGTGCCCTGAGATAACTTCAGTTGTGACTTGGTGTTATATAAATAAACTGAATTGAAGTGAATTATAATATTTATAAATGTGAGTAAGATGGTCAAGTTACACTTGATTAAAAATAAGTAAATGCTTCACTTGTGCTGTGGTGGACGAAAGTCACGTCTCTCTGCAGGTAGTCATGGCTGTGAGAACTTTTTCTAAAAAAAATGTTTCGGTAGATGTTTCTACATTTTATAATTGTAGCAGAATTTGAGAATGTAAACCTCAAAATGTCTTTGTAGAAAAATGTCTGAAAGATTATTTTCATGTCACAGCTTCAGTTAAATTTCATTGTCAAATCTTTATTTACACTTTATTTATTAATGTAAGGAACTGTTAACATTACAGTATCTGCTTGGCTTGATGGATGGTTGGATGGATGGATAAGGCATCCAGTAGCATGTTGTAATTATACAGGGAAAAAAAAAATGCATATGAAATCAAAAAAAGCAGCAGAGTACACAAATTTGAAAACCACAATATGCACAAGGTGGTAGGGAGTACTACGTTAATCATTAATCTGTATGTAAACATACATGTATATGCATAAATGCATGTACTGTATATGCATAAGTGTCTGCGGTGTTACAAGGCTCTGTTTTTACTGTACGGGGAGGAGTTGAACAGTCTGATGGCTTGAGGGACACATTTATTTGCATAAAAACATATTTGGAGTTTCTTTGTCATTCATCTCATGTGGTACATGTGAGTCGGGGACTACCTGTAACTTGTAGTCTGGCCTACGTTCAACCCTGTGCAAACAGAAACGAGCACGTGTGGCCGTCAGAGTTGTCCGTCTCTCACGGTTCAAGAACATTTTAGATCTGACTTGTAGTTTATGCCCAACAGCTGTTTGAAGCCTTTTAGGTTTGACGTAAGGGAGTGACAGACAAGTGTGTGGTTACCATGGTGACCATAAGGTGCCCCTGGATGTAGCTTTATTAGTTCTTTTTTTCTGTTTACACTTCTTAAGCATGTTGTATATGAAAACGTAGACATTTCTTTGAGTTCAGATCATTACAAAACTGATGTTGGAATTTTGGGCGGCATCCTTCGAGATGTCTTCAGAAATCTTCTAAGCAGTGTATTTTTCTTCTCTTTCTCTTTCCTGGTTGGGTTGACACAGATCTTCCGCCTGGTGCAGAGGCCTGGTGCCCACTGAGGAGGCCTGAACCGGGTGGGAGGAGGGAATCGCCATGAGTGGGAACAACACGCTTCTGAAAGTGATTCTCCTGGGAGACGGCGGCGTGGGCAAGTCCTCCTTGATGAACCGCTACGTCACGGACCGCTTCGACTCGCAGTCGTTTCACACCATCGGCGTGGAGTTCCTGAACCGGGACATAGAGGTGGACGGGCGCCGAGTCACCCTTCAGATCTGGGACACGGCGGGTCAGGAGCGCTTCAAGTCGCTGCGCACGCCCTTCTACCGCGGCGCGGACTGCTGCCTGCTCACGTTCGCCGTGGACGACGTGCAGAGCTTCCAAAACCTCGGCTGCTGGAAGAAGGAGTTCCTGTACTACTCGGACGTGAAGAACCAGGAGCGGTTCCCCTTTGTGGTGCTGGGCAACAAGGTGGACGTGGAGCGGAGGGAGGTGGGGGAGGACGAGGCGCGGGCCTGGTGCGAAGAGAACGGCTGCTGTCCTTACTTTGAAACCAGCGCCAAAGACGACACGAACGTCACGGCTGCGTTCGAGGCGGCGGTCAGGGAGGTCCTGGCTGCCGAGGACCAGATCGGTCACGCGCTATTGACCAGTACCATTGATCTCCATGGCAACCGAAAAGCGCCTCGTTCGTCCTGCTGCTGAACGTGCAGCTTTGAATACCTCTTGTCCTGAAGTTTCTGACTAAAACTCACCAGTGTTGGTCCTGATAGCAGGTGTACTGCAGGTTTAAGGTACTTAGTATCACAAATACATACAATGGGTGGTCTACAGCTGCTCGAAGGAGAGTGGTGGCATCCAGGTTTTTTAGTGGATGGGTCAATTCTTGAATTATTGCTCTTACGATGGTATGACGCACTCATTGTGTGCGCTCTTTCAATGACATTGCACACAAGGTTTTAACTCGGCTTCTCCTGTCTCATCTAACACAGAGACTGTATCAGGTGTTGCAGTGAAGCAGTTCCCTCACTTCGTGAATTAATAATATGAAACGAAGACCAGTCCCCTCTAGCAGAACACTCATCAACCTCACATGGTAATTTACTGCTTCTGGAACAGCTCTACTTTCTGACCATGAGTTGACCTGTATTTCCTGACGTTTGAGAAGGATCACTTCCACTCTTTGGTTTTAATCAACTGTTGGGACACTGAAAGTACTTGTTGGAATAAAAGTTTGTGAATGACTATGCTCCCATGCTGAGGAGATCCAAACAGCAGTGCCATTGAATTTGAGGTACATTGAATTTCGAAGATTGTGATCTTGGACAAAAAAAAAAAGATTGTTAAAAAAAAAGGGAACTAAAAAAAGGGAACTAATGCTACTTTTAGCTTTGAGTACAACCTAATGTGGTACTCAAAATCATTCTTTTTTTTTTCTGTGTATACTTTTGCAACAGCATTGTGTTGTGGCTGTTGAATGACTATTATATTTTTTTGTATTTTTTAATGGGATTGTTTATCTAGCAAGAAAAGTATCCATTTTCATGCAATGTTCAAAGTAGTGTTGCTGCTGGTACTGTTGATAGTTTTCTTTGTGAAACATTTCTTTCATCCTACAAAAGTTTCACTGGTTTTCTAGCTTTTGTTCAATAGTTGAGCTCTGTGTTTTGATCTGACATAGTATAAAGCGCCCCCACCACCCCTCACGATGAATAGAAGAGCTTTTAATTCTAAATGACGTCCTTGTAATGCTGCGTCTGCCTTGTTGACTGCGTAGTTGGCCTTAACATTCCAGTCTTTTAGCTTTGCCTTGCCCAAGGGTCTCCTGTGCACTACTGATAAATGACACACGCCTCATGCTGTCACTGTGGCTATTAAAGGTTTTAGCCAAACGTGGAATAGCTTGAACACCGTCATTATTTTGCGTATAGATTTTACATCAACTCCCCTCGTTGATACCATTGATAGTATTTTGTGAAGCATGCCGCGTATTCGAACATGTTTACCTCTGATTTTCACCCGAGTTGTATTGTTACTGTATTTACACACCTGTTGACTGGCCATAGGTACGTTTTACTTCCTGGGTTTTACTGCTGGTGGCTGCATAGTGTTTATAAGAAGTATTCACCACCTTGGATGTTTTAAGATTTTATTGCAGTCACAAATCACTCGTCAGTAAAATTTGGCCTT
>JBBPBX010020296.1:0-17408 GCA_038048925.1 Garcialebias charrua | reverse complement strand
AAAAAAAAAAAAAACTTCAGTGGCAACATGAAATCAAATTTCTACAGATCATTGCTAATTTAACAAAATATGTGCTGTGAAATAAGTGCACCCCCCTTTGAAGTGACTGTCCTAATTCAAATCAGATTTAAAAAAAAGTACCAGTACAAGTCGGGGGATACAAAAGTATTTCAAGGCCCTAAACGTCCCCAGGGGTCCTATTAACGCCATTATGGGTGGCTGTGCCCGAGTGGGTTTTTCATTCATTCAACCTTTATTTCATCAGGTTAATCTCATTGAGCCTCAAGGACTCATTTATGAGACCTGTCTACAAACTAAAGAAAAAAAAAATATAGCAGTTATAGCAGTTATCCTCCAATGCAATAGTTGGGGGTTCGACTCCACCCGCAGTCACATGCCCAAGTGTCCGTGGGCAAGACACTGAACCCCTCGTTGCTTCCGATGTGTGTCCCATCAGTGTATGAACGTGATAAAGCTCCGATTATGCTTTGTAGAGATCTAGTAGAGTGTATGAATGAGTAAATGAGGCACAGATTGTAGTGTAAAGTGCTTTGAGTGTCTTGATAAGATAGAAAGGTGCTATCCAAGTGCAGTCCATTTACCATCATCAGTAAGTGATAGGGATCCATGTAAATCTACTGAGAGCAAGCTTCTCTCACAAACTGCCCTTGGAAGAAGAATAGTGACAGGTCACCAAGACGTCCATGACCAGTTTGTCTAAATTGTTCAGAGGTTCTAGTTGAGTGTTCTTCAACTGGGACTTTCTCTGCCACTCTCCCATTAAGCTCAGGCTGGTAATGAACATCCTCGAGAATGTTTACGGATCTCATTGGAGGGAGCTGTTGATTATTCCATCCTCATCAGAACTCTACCTCGAGAGCTTCTATAAACATTGCTCATTGTTCTCGGTGTCTCCCCCCATCTGCAGACTGTCTACATGTGCTTATCTGTGCCAAGTGTTTTTTTTATATAATTTTTTTCCTCAGGCATGAAGAAAGATTTTAATAGGAATTTTTTCACCTCCATCTCCTAATGTGTCTAATTTCATTACTTTTTGTCTGTCTAAGCAGATCTCACTTGTAAATGAGTCTTCAAGGTTCAATGTGACTTATCTGTCTAAATAAAGGTTGAATGAACCCGGGCAACAAGTGTATGCCCAGTATCTCCCATCTCACCTGCTGAAACTTGTAATTCCTGCAGGTGTCTTGGTGGTCTCTGTAATGGTGATGAAACCACAAAACATCCAAGGGAGTGAATACTTCTTCTAAGCACCACAGCCTTAGTTTTTCTGCATAGCTGTTTGTAATGTTACACTTGAAGCTAAAAACCTTTATAATCAGTGTTTGAATTTACCATCATGGCATTTTTTTTATTTATGTTACAGATTTTCCATCAACCAGTTTTATGTTAAGAGTCTGTTCATGTTTTTATTTGATGAACACAAAGCTGACTGTCATTACAGTCCCTTGACCGCTTTTATTTTTTGTGATCGTGACATTTTTGTTCATCTCCCTGAAATGACAGCGCTTGCGTTAATTATTTTAGAAAAGATAAAATTCACTAACGATGAATGTTACAAGATCTTGATGAAAGTGAACCAAATCCAGTCGGGTACCAGTGATGGGACTGGTGGCTCTTTTCTGGGATTTGGTTCAGCTCACCCTCAGAGCTGTTCGACCATCACTATCCGGTACTGTTACTTTATTACAAACTGTAGATTATAACAAGGTACACTTTTGACAGGAACTTCACTGTGATATCAGGGCATTAAATCAATTACTGAAAGCAGAAATGAGGGCTATTTTATCAGTCTGAATTTATCAATTCACCTTTTTTTTTCACCCTTTTCTTACTCGTTTCATCCAATATCTTCACTTTTGTTAAAATGACCAGGGATTCCTGTCCCTATAAGTTTGTAGCATTATTTTTGGTACTTTGCTCCATGTTTTGCCATATTTACGAATGTAAAACTAGGTTCTGCAGCCTGTCCATAATAATGGCTTGCATAAAATGCAAAAAAAAAAAAAATGTTAGTGCTAAACCCATGAGTATTGAAGCTGTGTGAATCAGACTGTTCATGTTGATAATCTGATTATGGTCAACGTTCCTTACTCTTCTTTTTGCACTACTGATGGTGAGACTACAAAGAGCACTTTGTTTGCTTCAAATAAAATGTGCATATCCTACCAAATGGAGACTGTCGACTTTGGTCTGTTGTGCTGATACTGTAAGACATAAGTTGAGGTTGAAAACCACAATTTTTACCATTCAAAACTAAATTTAGGTTTCTGAATAAATATATTATGTACCAGTATTTTCTTATTTTTAAATTTTTGGTCGGTTGTCTTTAAGAAATAACGGCCAAACATTCCTTGAAGGAATGACACCTGAAGTTTTTAAATATCTTGAGATGAAAATACAATTACCGGTATGCACAACCTCATAAGATATCCTCATGCGTTATAAATAATACATCAAAATTTGTAAATGTGACTTTAGCTATACTATTTGTGTTGGCTAATGTTTTAACTGAAGTAGCCATCTTAAGTCAGGAGGACTTGAAAAGTTAAATCAGTTGTAAAAGGTACATCCAATGACTGTAATACAGTATATGGTCAAGTTTGTAGAGTCCTGACAAACAATTTCTCTTCATTCAATAGGATCAAACATGGATTGCATTTTTATTTTCTCTTCATAAAAAAAAAAAAAAGACAAGGCATGCATGTGGGCATTTAAAAAATGGCTTCCTCCCTGCCAAAAGTATGTATACCCTGTATTTATTTTTAAGTCTGAGTAAAATCCCCTAAAACACCTAACATGATATAAGCACAAAGTATAATCAGCCCACATTCAAGAAAAGCAAATTCAACAGCATTTGTGCTCATTTACAACTTGAGCTGCTATCTACTCTCAATATTTTCATGAAAAGAAGATATGAAGGGATTCAATTGAACTCTGCCGAGTGCCACAGTTAAACTGGAACACTTCATGAAAGCATACGTCTGGTGAAAAACTAAATCAGGAAAGCCCCTGCAGTGATAGCACTGTCAGGAGATGCTCAATGTGTTTGTGGCGTACGGAGAGCACAGTGTCCCTCCTCTGTCCCTCTGCGTCCTCCTGTACAGGTCAAAGCTTCTCCTCTCCGATTTTGCCTTGTGCCTCAGCATCTTCAGGTACACCTGGTACACAGCCAGGTGAAGGCAGCAGTGCACCTGTGGACAGGGAGAGAGCGTGTGGCAGGGAGCCAGGGAATGAGAAACACTTTTACACAGTTGAGACATGCTTACTTTCATAAGACAGTGAACGGAAACACTTCAGAACATTCATTTTATTGACATATGCTATAACTCTAACACACAACAACAAACATCTACCAGCCACTTTATAATTCCACCCACTGAAATAGAAATGCACTAGAATAACCACAGTCTCTAGGTGAGATTAGTGGCAGCCATATTCATTCATTCATTCAACCTTTATTTATACAGGCCTATTATTGTTAAGGTGGGCCACATATTGTTAAGGTGCTACAACCATCACTAATGTACATCTCAAAGTCACACAAACAGCTTGTGCATGCTGCAGTATTATTTCTCTTCAAACATACATTAAACATATTCTAACCCCCGACATTCCCAACAGTCGTCTTGAAGCCCTGTCAAGCATTAGCAGCATCCACCCAGCAGGATACTTCTATGATAAAATTAACAATTACTGTAATCATTCTAGTCAAACAATACGTAAATAATCTTCAAGTAATTACTGTAAGTACTTTTCATGTCTACTTCTAACCTGCTACCAGTGTCGGCAGTTAATTGCACTTAAAACTAATAGCTTAAACTTTTCTAGTCTTTTTTCCCCTAATCCTTCCTAATCATTTCTGGATACAATAATAATAATTTTATTTAAAAAGCACCTTTCAGGACACCCAAGGACACTTTACAGTGTCTCACTTAATATTTAAAGGTCCACCGACATGATTTTTTTTACTATTCATAAAATTGCTCAAAATATATATATATATATATTATCATTTAAATATGTTCCTTTATGCAAACAAAATGATAAATCACTTTAATTTTGCTTTAAAAGTGATTTTGAACTTCAAGCCGTGTTTAATCATGGGAAATCTGATTACACCCGAACGCACCATCTGTGATGTCACACCGGGCAGAGCTCTGGGCTTGTCACAGTGTGCAGGTATGAGCAGCTCGACATGAAGGTAAGTCTGATACAGCATCAGACCTAAATTAGATCCTGTTGTTTCTTGTTCCATCACCCAAACTATTTTCTGCTTCCCAAAATGAAGACAAATAGCTCAAATCTTCACATAGATTGCTAAATTCATCTGGTTTTAAATGGTCCGCTATTAAAGAGACCAGAGCCCTCTGCCCAGTGTTACATCACAGATGGTGCGTTCGTGTGTAATTGGATTTCCCATGATTAAACACGGCTTGAAGTTCAAAATCACTTTTAAAGCAAAATTAAAGTGATTTATCAGAAAGTTCATTCTCAAAAGAGAATTCATTCATTCTCAAAATTAAAGTGATTTATCATTTTGTTTGCAAAAATGAACATATTTAAATGATAAAAGATTAATTTTTGAGCAATTTTATGAAAATTAAAAAATCATGTCAGTGGGGCTTTAATCCTTATGGCACCTACAAAGATGGCGGTGCAAATCTTTCAGTTTTGAGACATGAATTCATTCTTGTCTAGTTTAAACACCAATTGACAGTTTGGCATGTAAAATTTACTTATAATTAGGTTAAAAAAAGTTAGCTCTATAGATATGAAATATGTTGTTGTTGCTAGAATTTATAGTATGTTTTCAATTAGCTGACATATGCCTACCTTCAGTGCTCTGCTTTACCATAAATAAAGCGGTCAAGTAGAGAGCTGCAGCCTCTGGCATAGTAATAAATCAGCCGGGGGGGTGTGTGTGTGATTTTTGGAATCCAAACTTTAAATATTATAACAATCATTGTCATAATAGTTTCTTTGCCAAGTTTATCCCCCCCCCCCCCTCATAGTTATATAATTATGAAGATTTAATAATTGCCTCAAATGGCACCTACCAAGATGGCAGCACAAATTCTCACCTCCTTAGCACAGTCGGCACTGCAGTTGACCATTCCAGTGCATTCATATTGTTGTGAACGAAACACTCAACTAAACAGGGATTCATCACTCGTGCCATTATTACAGCCTTTCAAAATTAAAAAGGTATTAGTAAAATTACCTTTAAGTAAACGTTGTTATACAATAACCACAACAAAATTCCTAAAGAATTAAAAGTCAAACCATTTTTTTTTTTTAAATCCATCAAAGTACCTCAGTCATATGTTGTCTGAAATCATAAGGTTACTTCATAAATTAGCACCGGATTCCATCTTACACTTTTCAGACCTCACTAGATCTAAACTCGTTCCCTTCCGTCAGTAACAAACTGCTGAAAATCTAAAATTCATTCAGTTTCTGTGCTCACTCAGCCCGTTTTATTACTTGAGAGGAGGCCGGGGGCTCACACGGCAGAGTATAAATGGGATGTGGCTTCGGAGGAGCTGTGTTGAAGCATCTCAGAACGCTCCCTTTGTTCTGCTTTGACTTGTAATTTAACCCTTTGGCAGAGGCTCATGGCGCAGGTGGTCCAGGGAACTGAACCCTCATTGGCTAACGTTTCAAAACAAGCGCGACTGCATTGTTGGCGTTTTTCTCTCCAAAGCGTGAGAAAAGTCCCGAGGTCAGCGTGGGCCTGCATATGTATGCTCGTCTGCCCCCGTGGCAACCAGATGTGATGAGTGATACCCATAGAGCCCTCCAAGTCTCTTCTCTGCACAACAGCTGTTTTCTGATTGCACACGAATGTTACTTATTTGGGTTATTAATTTAAGCAGGAGGTGAAAATAAAATCAGTAGCAACCACAGAAGTTCAAACAGTTTGGAGATTTGACAAGAAATATAACGCTCATCCGTCGGTACAGCCATTACACCCAATAAACAGAGGAATTTACAACTTTACAAAAAGTAAAAATATAAAACTTTTTTTTATATATATAAAAGTTTGTGACCACAGGTGATTTTGTGCAGTTGAAATGAAAACAGGACAGATGTGATGTCATCCCTTCAGATCCCCTCGTTGATGGTGAAGTGGTGACAGAGAAGACAGGAAGCCGGGGTGCCTAACACCTCGCACCTATGCCCTTTCTCCCAAGATACCGCAGAACCGCAAAGTTATAGGTGGTGGACACAGTATAGGTCAGCTATGAAAAGACAAAAAAAGAAGAAACAGGAGGAATCAGGGAAAGGAAAAGAGGAAACATCCCATCCCTCCACAAACAGCAAAAGGCAATTGTGCTAATGGCTTTAACGCGATGCCATCCTTCTGTAATGAAGCATGCAAGTATAATGGGTGCACCGTTTGCCTGCGTGGCTGGAGCACCAGCAGACATTACAGCATTTTCATGATGCTTGTGTCAGCTGACAAAGAGGAACAGAGAGCAACAGTACAAGAGTCTTCAGTCATGGAGGCCTGAGATGCCTCGCTGCCCACACTTTGAGCGTCACTTAGTCACATGAGCCACATCGTTGCTTTATTGTTCCCAAAACTGGCCCCGGCCTTTGTACGAGTACTCACCAGAGCCAAGAGCGTGATGCCCGCACCGGCGAAGGCAGCGATGTACAGATCATAGGTTATCCGATACTGAAAGGAGATGTTTTTTTTTTTTTACTGGCGTTGCTGTAATTTCGTTGAAATGTGACAGCAGAGTTGAAGATCTTACCTCTCTGGTTTTGCAAACACTGGACAAGGTCATACCACAAGCTTTTCCTGGAACAGCATTCCATGGCAAGAGTCCTGAGGGAGAAAAACAAAAAACAACATCTTCCTTCAGTTCAAACCTGATGACGCTGATTGTTCTTAATGTCCATTAAACACATACAATGTTGCATTTTAAATTTCAATTTCATTTGCCTTCATCTTTGAACATTTAGAGCAACATGAAAATATAAAGCTTGATCTTTACAAACGCATCGGATTTGTGGTTTACAGTTTACATCCCTAAGTGTGTAAGTGACAAATTCCTCAGCGCAGCATTGTTCATTCAACCTTTATTTATGCAGGTTAACTGAGTCTCATTTTGTTGTTTTTAAGCTTCTTTTTAGGGCTTTATGAAAACAGATGTGCTGGTTTTTGAGTCTGTTAGAACATTTTATTTCAACAGCTATTAAATGATTAGTTATAAGGTTAAGCACATAGATAACAGTCTACAAACCAACATTTGTTTTTAGCGTGATTATGGAATAAATTCCTATGAAATGCTTCACACATTCCTGGTTTCCGCTCTTTACCGTAATTTCCAGATTATAAATAACTATATTTATATTTATGTTTTTTTTTATCACTTTCGGCCGCTAGGGGCACATGGTAGTACCAGTTTCGGCCACTATGGGCGCTAAAGAGACCTGTAGTCTGTTTACCAGTACCTGCAGACGTGTGTGCCTGGAGGCGTTACCCGTTTGTGTATTGAGCATAAAAACCCATCACCCAAGCGACATCTCGTTGAGAGTGAGTTATGAGAATACAGACAAGCAAACAAGAACAACAGAGAGAGAACCACGAAGAAGAGCCATGCCTCCCAAAAGAAGGCCCTACACCGCCGACTTTAAACTGGAGGTCGTTAAATTCGTCGTGGAGCACGGGAACCGCACCGCTGACCGCCACTACGGGGTCAGCGAGAAAGTGAACCGGGGCTGGAGGAAATCAGAGGCCGTCCTCCAATCCATGAAGCGGTCCAAGCGGTTCTAAAATAAGCTGATTTGTAATAATTTATTAACAAAAATTAAACAGAGACACACTCTTACAATAATCTTAGCTAACAAATATTTTTTAGGCTTTTCTGTATTTAAATTTTAATGAAATTCAGCTAGCGCTGAAAAGCAGGTCTGTTTTCTGGGTGCGCGCTTGGTGTTATTTACGTTCTAAAATAAGCTGATTTGTAATCATTTTTTAACAAAAATTAAAACAGAGACACACTAACATATATATTCAGCTAACAATTTTTTTTTAGGCATGTCCGTAGTTAAATTTTAATGAAATTCAGCTCGCGCTGAAAAGCGGAAATGCTCTATGGGTGCGCGCTTCGTGTTATTTACCTTCTAAAATAAGCTTATTTGTAATAATTTATTAACAAAAACTAAACTGAGACGCGCTCTTACAATATTGTCAGCTAAGATTTTTTTTTTTTAGGTGTTTATCCTGCTAAAATTAAAATACCAGAACATGCAGGTCTGTTCGCTGCTACTGCATGTCTGGTGCTGCGTGTGCACGTTTTGTTTCATCAGACGTAGCGAAACAAATTTTTAAATCCAGCTCATTTCACAATTACGTTCATTTATTAAGGAAAAGTTCAGCTCAGACACATATTTGCTATAATTTTTATCAAACAAATAATTGTTTTTAAGTGTTAATCTTCTTAAAAGCCTTGCTGTGCGCTCCTGTGGCAGACATTTGCAGCAGAGCTAAACACCCCACATTTCCGGGTTGACTCAGCGGTGACGCGTCACGTCAGCGGTGGATGACGCGTTGCGTCGGCGGTGACGTAGGTGCGACCTATATTCCGGTGCGCCCCGTATATGGATTTTTCCAATATTTTGGCAATAATTGGACAAAGCGACCTATATTCCGTTGCGACCTATAGTCCGGAAAATACGGTATATACACACATCTCATGGTACAACATGGACACCTGTGACTTTTAGGCGCGTGTGGCCTATGTTCGTACTTTTTATTTATTTAGTGGACATGGCTTATATTCAGGTGCACTCAATAGTCTGGAAATTCCAGTACTTTAAATTAAAAAAATATTAATTTAACAGCTATAAAACGTTTGGACTGCAGTTGCTTTAAGACAGAAGCAGACCACTTTGGTGCTCGTTTCACTCTGAACAGCTGTTTGCTTGTCAATCTGATCAGAACTAAACTACCAACTGAGGTCGTCCAAAAGCTATCTACAACAGGTAATACGCTAATTGTTTGTAATCTTTCCACTGAACCCTGCTTCAAATGATCTGAACTCTCACTCTAAGGCATGTTTTCATGTGCAACAGTAACGGCCGGAAACAATTTTAAGCCAGTGGTTATACAGGCCTGGATCAGAGATTTTATTATTTTTTTAAGAGTTGTTAACAGGAGGATAAATCTTGTGGCTCTTTTATGTGCGTGTCCATAAGTGGAGATGTACCGTATTGTCTTGCATCGACACAGAGCTGGTTGATACTTGCTGGGGTCTCGGTCAGAACGTCAATGGTGTGGCAAGTCGCATCCATGTTGTAGAAGAAGTAGACTGGCAAGGCCGAGAAAGCAAACACCAGCAGCCACAGCACGGCAAGTACATACGTCACCACTATGAACTGCACAACAACAAGGAGGGAGAACCATTAAAATTAAACAAAATGCACACAACACAAGAATATACAGTAATTTAAACCAATGGCAGCGTTTACCCATTACTGTATTTCACTGCTGAAACCCACACTGCATGGTTCTTTTTGCAGTGAACCACAGTGAAATGTGTGTTTTAAGCCCACCTAACCGTCCCCAGATCCCTATAATATCGCCACTCTGGGTTTTCTTACTGAGGAGCTGAGGCAGCGGCCACACATGGTGCTCCTGAACTCTCCGAAGGTTTGCTTGGCTGCACTTGTGGTATAGAAGCCCTCAGCCAGCAGTACGATGCAGTAGAGGAAGAAAAAGGAGGCCAAACCATAGATGACATACTGGAAATATTGAATACTGAGACAAAAAATAAAAAAGATTCTTCAACTTCAAAACTGCACATTAGGAGGTTTAATCTGCAAATAACATTTAACTTACATGTAGGCCAGGGTGATGTAGTCCTGAAGGTTACGGGCAAAGTAGGTCTCGATGAGTCTCTCAGTTTCTGTGAGCGCCTGGTGTCCGCAGCCGCAGAACAGGGCAATGCCAGAGAAGCAGAGCAATGTGGCGATGAGGGAGCAATATGGCACCCCACCCAAACAGCGCATACAGCAATCATAGCAACCTGTTCGGTAGAAAGATGGAGCATCACGTAGTCAGGACACACATTTAATCAACACTGCACGACAAACAGAAAAAAGCAGAGAGCGATACACAATAAAGACCAAAATTATCAGAGAAAATGAGTCGTTTGAACGTCTTTTCATAATAACATGAGTTCATTTCCTCACTTTAAAGTGAATTTCACTGAATGCTGTGGAAGATGTCACAGAATTGAATCAATGGTTGAATCAATGGAAATTTAACCTTTTCAGGTTGCTTGACACTAACAAGAAATATATAGATAGACGATAGCTTCTCGAATGATTTGACAAATACGCCAACAACTAATCAGAACACAGCAAAGGTGAAAGAGGAATACTGCTGTCCAAACAGAACCACAATCACCAAAACTTCATAGCGATGTAGTCTGTTTAGCTTTAGACTTTAATTTCAATGAGGCTCAATGAGACCAACCTGTAAAAATAAAGGATGAATGAATGTGCACAAAAGTTATGGTTATTTATTAAGAGTAAATAGCACCAACAGTAGCAAAATGAGACACTTGGGGCACTCAAGGGTCACAACAGGCAACAGTTTCATAATACTTACGCTGACTTACCAGCGTAATCCTAAAATGGCCCCAAAGGAAACGTTTCAATATCCTAAGTGGATTGTGCCATCTAAAAACAACTCTTATTATAAAAACTCCACGGCATGCAACCAATTTCATCTTTACACTGCAACCACAGAACTATCATGGAACTCCTGCTAAACACGACTTCTGCATGTCCTGGAAGTGCTACAATATCACTAGCTGCTGTCATTTACTTTTGTAAATCCTCTTAGCATTTACACCATGCCACTTTGCCTCTATACCAACATCAACTACCTCATACATATACTGTGTACATTAACTCATATGCTGCTTTGCCACTCTTTGCAAATGTCAATGCTAGAACCTTCAGTTTATTTTATAGATATACTTTTTATACTTTTTATACTACTATGCAAAAACTCAGGACAGTATTACACTTTTATTATTTCATTTTATGCTTATGTTCATTAAATGTTTAGTGTTTTAGTGTTGGTGTAAATTTTCATACTTTTATACTACTATGCAAAAACTCAGGACAGTGTTACACTTTTACTATTTTATGCTTATGTTTATTAAATGTTTCAGTGTTTTAGTGTTTAAATGGTTACTGTTGCACCGAGGGACTGAGAGAAACGCAATTTCAATCCTGTGTATGTCCTGTACATATTGCAGTTCTGACAAGTTGACTTTGACTTTTGACTTTGATATTGTGACCGTAGGGGGCGGTGTTGCATGAAATGTTGCAGGTCACAGAATGTGGTGTAACACCAGGTTCAATCGACCGAACCAGAACCAGCTTCCTTCGACCTTGTTTTAACAAATAAAAGGCAAACAATATTAATCTCTAAACCTATAAAAACCTATAAAAATATTAATCTCTAAAATTAAACCTAATGTGCAGCACCACAGGCGGTGGTGCAGGGGTGGTCAACCGCCTCACTGTTTTTAGTTTCGTTTTTGACATGCCACACATTTTTTAAAACTTTTGCAGCTTAATAATAATAACTAAGAGTTTTGGGTTTCCTGTGACTTATTTGCTGTAAGATAAATGGTAGGAGCCTAAAATACGCTCCCAATGTTTTGTTGGTCTTTTTTTTGTAAATAATTACTTTTTTTTTCCGGTTTTAATTACGGTATAGTTAATTATTTTTTGCATATTGAGATCCTATGACATCAACAACTACTCGAGCTCTACTCGAGTATTATTATGTTTTATTATGTACAGACAGGAGTCTGTGTCTCATGTGGTGTCCCTCAAGGGTCAGTTCTGGGGCCCCTGCTATTTTCCCTTTACATGCTGCCTTTAGGTCAAATTATTAATCAGTTCAATATTTCTTTTCACTGTTATGCCGACGATACACAGCTTTACATCAGGACTGGAGCATCATCATCATCCACCATTGTCATCTCCATCTTCACTCACTGCCCTCTCTGCCTGCCTGGAGGAAATAAGGGCATGGATGAATCAGAACTTTCTTCAATTAAACTGCTCCAAGACTGAGGCCATACTGATTGGCACCCCTCACCAGGTACAAACATCAACTATAACAACAATTTCCTTTTCTGGACAAGACATCCCCCTCTCCACCTCTGTTACAAATCTTGGAATAAAAATGGACTCTCATCTTACATTTGAAAATCACATTAAGCTTCTGTTTAAAACTTGCTTCTTCCATCTTCGAAACATCTCCAGACTTCGCCCATCCCTAACTTTTTCTGATGCTGAGAAGCTCGTCCATGCTTTTGTCTCCTCCAGGCTCGACTACTGCAACTCCCTGTTTATTGGAATCCCTGGCAAAAACCTTCAGAAGCTTCAATATATTCAAAACAGTGCAGCAAGGATTTTGTTGAGAGTTCGTAAATTTGAACATATTACACCCATTCTCCATAACCTCCATTGGCTTCCTGTCACCTACAGAATTCAGTACAAAACTGCTCTCATTACACATCAATGCTTACACGGAACTTCACCTGACTATCTAAAGGACATTCTTGCACCATATTCATCCACCCGGTCTCTGCGGTCACAGAACAGTAATCTCCTTCACATTCCGAGAACCAAATTAAGGACCATGGGAGACCGGGTATTCTGTGTGGCTGCCCCCCGCCTATGGAACTCCCTCCCTGACTACCTGAGAGCTCCACAGTCACTGATTGACGGCTTGAAGACCTTTCTGTTTAAGCGAGCCTACTCTGCATTCACATGATTTTATCTTTGATCTTAGTTGATATTATTGTTTTAATTGATTTTATTATTGTTTTATCACTGATTTTACTATTGATTTTTTTATTTGATTTTTTGAGTCCAGCTACAGGCAGGAGGTGGAACACCTGGAGAGCTGGTGCAAAGAGAATAACCTTCACATGAATGTGAAGAAGACAAAGGAGATGATTGTGGACTTCAGAAGGAACAAACACACACCCCACTGAACATAAGAGGATCAGTGGTGGAAGTGGTCTCCAGCTACAAGTACTTGGGTGTACACTTGAATGATAACCTCAGCTGGACCAACAACACCACCAGCCTGATCAAGAAAGGTCATCAGAGACTCTACTTCCTCAGACGGCTGAGACGAGCTGGTCTGAGTAGCCCAGTCCTCACCTCCTTCTACAGGTGTGCAGTGGAGAGCATCCTGTGCTCCAGCATCAACGTGTGGCATGGAGGCTGCACAGCTGCAGAAAGAAAAGCTTTGCAGAGAGTGGTGAAGGCTGCACAGAAGATGTTGGAGTCAGTCTCCCCACCATCACAGACATTTACACCTCCAGATGCAGGAAAAGAGCCACCTGCATCATGAAAGACCCCACTCACCCAGCACACTCACTCTTTGCCCCACTCCCCTCAGGACGGAGGTTGAGGAGCATCAAATGTAGAACCACTAGACTGAGGAACAGCTTCTACCCTGAGGCTGTTAGACTCATGAATAAATAAATAATAAGAATAATCACTGTGAAATATCACATCATGCTGATGCTGATCTGTTTTCTTGTTGCTGTGTTCATCTGTGACCATCTGCTCAAATGAGCCCATGAGGTTCAAAAGATTTACCTGACTAAATAAAGGTTGAATGAATGCTCATAAAGACTCATTTTCGTGCTGCTGTTTGTAATGAGGTTTTTCTATTACTCTAGGGCTTAGTGTATTTCTAGTTGATGTTTTTTCTTAGTTCATATCCTAGATGTTATTACCGTTTTTCTCTTGCATTTTGTTGTTGGATGTAACTGGGACCATGTGTACATAATCAAATTCAAAATTCTCATGTATGTCTACAAATCGCTGAACAGTCTCGCCCCCGCCTATCTCTCGGATCTGATACACCCATATGTCCCTCCACGTGCTTTGAGGTCAGAGGATCAGGTACTCTTAATAGTTCCAGAAACTCGCCTTAAGCGCAGGGGTGACAGGGCGTTCTCTGTAGCAGGCCCAAGACTCTGGAACGAGTTACCGCTGCTCATCAAACAGGCCCCCTCCCTCTCGGTTTTCAAATCCCGGTTAAAAACTCACTACTACTCCATTGCTTTCAATGCCAGCTGATTTGTATTGGATCGTTTGATTTATGATCTGCAATGTTTTTATGTTTTTCGTGTTGTACTTCATTGTCTGTGTTGCCTGTTTGTTTGTTCCAGCACTTTGGTGTGGACTTGTTCCTGTTTAAAGTGCTTTATAAATAAAATGGTATGGTATGGTATAATCTCATTTCATCACATGTACTACATGCGGTGCAAATGACAATAAAGACTCTCTGACTCTGACTGATTTTATCACTTGTTTTTATTTGATCTTTAATTTTAGCTGCACTTTGAGATTTTTGTTAATGAAAAGTGTGTTATAAATTAAATTCATTATTATTATTATTATTATTATTATGTTAATGTCCAGTTTAAGAATTATGTACTCGTTCAACCCCAACTAGTCATGCGCTGCTTGAACGGGTGCCAAAGGTCAAAGGCACGGCAATGTCCTCCACCTCACACCCTGACTCCATTCACCACCCAGCATGGAGTGTGAGAAAAGCAGGATGAGGGACAGAGGCAGAGAGGGCAAGAGAAAAAGAGGCTACTTTTGTGGCTGAGAGACAACAGTCTTTGTCCTGTGGCATTGTGGGGGGGCACAAGGGCCACCAGTGTCAAGCAAACAAAGAGCAGAGGCACCTCTTGGTTTGAGACACATTCAGACTTCCTTCTGAGGGCAGAAACAAGGAAGATGATGGTGGGGGAGCTGCCAGTGCTGGAAGAGGATGGAGATGTGAACAAACAATGCAACTGTGTGTACATGTGCATCATCATCACACAGTCTGCATGCAGGCGTACACACAGACTGACAATGGGAGCTGACAGACTGTGGTTGGTACCATTACAGCAAACACAGATGGCTGCAGGGGCAAACACAAAGAGCTTTTTAATTGAAAACATTTACACGGCTTTTTGTTGCTCGTCTGGACCAGAATCAAACCCGTGATCTCTGTCAATCAGACGGCGCCGCTTATTTTATTATCGCCTGTCGCCAAAAGTTATGGTTTCGCCCGTGTCTGTCAGCAAAACTTCAAGAACCACCGGACAATATTTAATAATGCAGGAAGTAATGGATGTAACTTTTGAGAGTCTGTCAATGCCAAGATGGCCGCCACAGCCAACTGACTGCATCACAAAACTCCTCATAACTCAGTTTTAAATAAATAAAAATAAATGTCACATTTTTGTCATCTGTGTATGTTTCCCATACAAGACGAAATTCGTCTCTGAATTTAACCCAACCACCACCAGGTGGTGCAGTGAGCAGCCATAGAAAGCGCCCGGGGAGCTGGGGAAATAGGTGTGCACTCATAGACACCCCAAGGTGTGTAGTGGCCGGGGCCGGGGTTTGAACCTGTGTCCTTCGGGTCCCAAGTCGGCAGCCCTGCCTCTACAGACTTTGAACTAAAAATTTGGTGAATACTGCAGCGTCACCATTGCACAATATTTGGTTAATATTTTGCCATGAGATGGTTTCATCTCTTAGAAAAATATGTAATGGACCACTGGAGGAATTTTATTGAAATTCTCAGAAAGTAACAGATGTGCATTAATATTTAGAGTCAATCTAAGTCAAGATGGCTGTAGCTCAACATCAGCCAATACAATGGATATACAGTACCACGGTCACTTTTACAGTTGTTGAGCTAAAATTTTATTTGGTAGTAGCTGAGAGTCATTCACTACTGAGATCTGATCATAGATGATTTTAGTACAAAGTGAAAGGCGGTGAGAGATATATGCAGTGAGTTCCCCACCAAGGAATAGTAGATCTTTTAAATTTTTTAATCATTTTGTATCAACTGCATTTTCAAAGCAGAATAAAATGCGCAGAGGGTTCTTCTGTTCAGTGCGCGTGCCTTCATGCGCACCTCTTATCAATTAACCAATTAGGACCAGCACGACTGTGTGAACTTCCACAGGTTCCCGAACAATTAATACTATTTGTAATAATTTTAAAAACATCTTGATCTGTGCATGCAACGCAAAGCTGGGGCCAATTGCCTCAGTCAAATAAAAAAAAAGAAGAAAGATTGCAACCAAAAGCAAAAACGACAAGGAACGTCTGTCCTGCTCAGGCATGAAATAAATCTCCTCCAGATATGAACCAACTCACTCCTGACGACCTCTCACTCTCACACACACACTTTTACATCCAGACACACTTTTACATCCAGACACACTTTTACATCCAGACACACTTTTACATCCAGACACACTTTTACATCCAGACACACTTTTACATCCAGACACACTTTTACATCCAGACACACGGATTTGATCAGAATTGAGCATAAAGTTTCTTACCCATGTCTGGAATGATGCGTTCAGGAACCTGTTGATTACGCAGCTGCTTCGCTGATCATATGCTCCTCTCTCGCCTTCTGCTCCCCCCTCCAGTATATATCAATCTCAACTCCTGCCTCCCCCCTCACATCAGCACCCCCCACCCCAACAATGGACGGACCCACTGAGGACTGCGAGTGCAATCTTAAAGAAACAACGTCGCTTTTCAATGAACTTCAGGGCGGGGGATGATGACGAGGTCAAACCAAAGTGAGTTCATTGTTCATGGTTTGCATGGAGACAGCAACGTGCATCTTCTTATGCAAATACTCATGGGGGCAGATTTTTCTTCTTCTTGTCTCCATTTTATTCCCCTCAATGGGAGAGATGAATTCCCTTGAGAAATGATCACCTAAAACTTTTTTTTAATTTTTTTTTTTTTAGAAATTATTATCAGAAGTAATATATACTATAATTGAAAATTGAATGAGTTATTTACTTATTATTATAGAAAATTTGTCTAAATTCTTATAAGGAGCAGATTTAATAAGATATATTTTTCATCTGCTACCTTTCATTTTATATTATATATATATTTTTTCTTTATATGTTTTTTCTTTTCCAATTACAGGTGCTCCCCGACTTACGAGCGAGTTCCGTTCCTACGAAGCGCTCGTATATCGGAACACGAAACACGTGTCGTTCGTAAGTCCGGATTTTCGGTCGTAAGTCGGAAAATGTATGCTAGCGCTGCGCCGAACACCCGTTTTTCAACACAAACGTACATACTGGTTCATAAACATGCTCAGAAACTTGTTTACAAACGGTTAGCTAACACACTTTCATCTGAAAACACATACCAGTGCTGTATTTTCTGTATGTTCTGTACAACTTTACTGTTCGTTAGTCCGCTCGTAAGTCCAGAACCTCGTATGTCGATGATGTCGTAAGTCGGGGACCACCTGTACATATATGTTA
>JBBPBX010020295.1:20883-43523 GCA_038048925.1 Garcialebias charrua | reverse complement strand
AAAAAGTGGTGTCATCGGCAAAAAGAACACATTTAAGTAGTGCTGACACATTTACCAAGTCATTCACATATAAAATAAACAACTTTGGTCCAAGCACAGAACCCTGAGGAACTCCACAAGTGATATCACGGAGGTCAGATTTAACATCATTAATTTGCACGAACTGTTTCCTGTCCTTCAAATAGCTAGATACCCACTGTAATGCTGGTCCTCTAATACCATATTTATTTAGTTTTTCAAGGAGAATGGTGTGGTCAATGGTATCAAATGCTTTTTTTAGATCAACAAAAACACTAACACAGTACTGTTTATGATCGACAGCATTAGTTATTTGTTCCATTAAATCCATGAGAGCCATTGACGTAGAGTTTTTTTCTCTAAACCCATATTGACTGCTACTTAAAATGTTTTGTTTATCAATAAATTGATCCAATCTGGACACAAATAGTTTTTCTAGAATCTTTGAGAACTGTGGTAATAAGGATATTGGCCTATAATTATTG
Organism: Garcialebias charrua; assembly: GCA_038048925.1. NCBI lineage: Eukaryota > Metazoa > Chordata > Actinopteri > Cyprinodontiformes > Rivulidae > Garcialebias > Garcialebias charrua. The sequence goes on along the minus strand of JBBPBX010020295.1, from coordinate 43,020 downwards.
AATACACATTTATCACCATTTTTAAAAAGAGGAATTACCTTTGCTACTTTCATGTTATCTGGAAATATTCCTGTTGAAAAAGATAAATTGCATATATATGTAAACGGTTCAATAACATAACTTATTATTTCCTTTACGAACATCATATCCATGTCCACCCAGTCTTTTGATCTCTTGTCTGAGAGATTTTTTACCATTTTCATAATTTCCTCTTTGTTAGTTCCACTAAGAAAAATACTGTTGGTGCAACTTTTAATTGAATGACACACCTTATTATCTACTTTTGGTATTTTAGCTGCAAGGCTTGATCCAATATTTACAAAATATTGATTAAATTCATTTACGATATCATTCTCATCATGTATTTCTTTGTCATCTTTCACAAAATATTTTGCAATGTTCGTTTTTGCTTTATGACTTTTTAGAACATCATTTATTACTCGCCATGTTGTTTTAGTGTCACCATTGCTCTTGTTTAATAAATCACTATAGTATTCTTTCTTGCATCTTCTTATAATCATTACCAATTTATTTTTATATTTTTTATATTTTTCTTCAGCTTGTTGTGTTCTCGTTTTTAAGAAACATAAATACAAGTTATTTTTTTTTTACAAGCATTTCTCAACCCTTTAGTCATCCAAGGTTGGTCAACAATATTTCTTTTTCTACGATTTCTTTGCACACAATTCTTTTCATACAGAGCTTCTAAAATGTTCATAAATTCATCATATGATCTGTTAACATCATCAATATACACGTCCTTCCAGTTTTGCTTCTGTAAATCATCTTTTAATTGATCCATAGCTTTTTTTGATGTGTTTATTATTTTTTTCTTAATTGTAACTTCTTTTGTAATGTTTTGATCATTTCTGTAGATAGTGAAAACTGGTAAATGATCACTTAAATCAGTTGTTAAGATACCACCTGTCATATCCCCATTTGTTATATTTGTGAAAATGTTGTCAATTATCGTAGCACTATGAGTTGTAATTCTTGTTGGTTTTGATATTAACGGATAAAGATTTAAACTATACATTGAATTTAGAAATGTGCTGATGTTATTTGAATCCGTTTTATTTCCCAGGTCGATATTAAAGTCTCCGCACAAGAAAACTTTTTTATTTAAACTCTTTTCCAGTAGTTGTATGATTTTATCGGTGAATATTTCTATATTTGATCCTGGTGATCGATATACACAACTTATGGATATGTTTTTAGCATTTTCGTTTAATATTTCTATTGTTATTATTTCCATAAGATTGTCAACAATTATTGACATTTCTTTAATTATTCTACACTTTATTTCATTTTTGACAAATAGAGCTACTCCACCACCTTTTTTATTGTTTCTGTTTAAATGATATAATTCATATCCTTCGATGTGAACATTATTTTTGTTTTCATCATTAAGCCATGTCTCTGACAGTGCTATTAATGTAAAAGTTCTGTTTAACTGTTTTAAATATTCTGTTATTTTGGATATATTTGCATTTATACTTCTACTATTGATGTGAATAATAGAGAGATCTCCATTTGTTATTTTGATGTTATTAAACTTTTCTTCATTATAGTATTCACAGTCTTTTATAGCAGGATAAAAGTTTGCATCAACCATATCTTCAACATTATATATTTTGAATTCTGAGTCTTCGTTTGTTGCTGTCATGTTTTAATCTATTTGTTTGTTTGTTCATTTCTGTTAATTTTGTGTATGAACATGTGATAGTGATTGGTGATTTGTCATTTTTGAGCTCATCCAAATGTTTCTAAGTCTTTCAGATCTTTTATTATTTTAGCTTGCGAATTTTCATGTACTTTGATCCAGATGTTTCCGTTTCTTGTCCAAGTTTTTTTTATTTTTTCCTCCTTTTTCAACAACCTTGCTGCATGTGCAATGTTTGCGTTTTTTTTAGTTAGGTGTTCATTCATGAAGACCCTAGTTTCTGCGAGTTTCTTTGACTGCATCATTACCCTGTTTCTTTGATTCCTTCCAATGAATCTCACGACTACTGATGGTTTATTTTTGTTAACTCTATTGGGCAGTGTGTAACAGGTGGAAATGTCATCACGTTTAATGTCAATGCCTTTGTCACTTAAGAAAGTGACTACCTGATTCTCCAGAGACTGCAGTTGTTCTGGTCGTCCTCCTTCATTCGTGTTAACGCCTTTAACTACATCAGCCGATGACCAGCGTTTAAGTTCGAGTCCAGAAATGACCATGTTTTCGCCTCTTATGTATTGTTCCATGTCCTCACACTTTTGTTCCAATTGAGCTAATCGTTCTTCTCTGATGACCTCCTGAGCTTTCATTAGTTTCATCTCCTCAACCAGTTGATTAAAGTTTTTTTGATCGGCTCTCAAACTTGTAACTTCCGCAGTGAGAACGGCTTGATCGGCTCTCAAACTTGCAACTTCCGCAGTGAGAACGTTTACTGCATTTTTCAATTCCTCCATTAACTCCAAATTTTTATCCACCGATTTTTTACTCGCCGACTCCTGTTTCTGCTGCTCCGATTTATTTTTTTTACTAGGACTCATCACGCCTGCTTCTTCTGATCTGGATACAGAAAATCACTGTTCCACAGCAACTCGTTCACTGCTCTGCTCCCATCCGCAGCAATTCGCTCGCTGCTCTGCTCATGTCCAACAGTAATCAGCTTGCTTCCCGTCCAACAGCTACTCGATCGTTGCTCTGCTTCAGATCAGCAGTTAGTTCAGAACTCACGGTTTCAGCAGCCTGCAGCAATCCCCTGGCTCGCCCACGGCGCACGGCTCAGCTCGAAGCCCCAGGTGGCGTCCACGGCTCACGGCGCTCGGCTCAGCTCGAAGGTGGCGTCCACGGTTCACGGCCCACTCGTGGCTCTCGGATCAGCTCGAAGCCCCAGGTTGCGTTCACGGCCCCCTCGTTGCGCTCGGCTCAGCTCGAAGCCCGAGGTGGCGTTCACGGCTTTCGGCTCTCACGCCAGCCTGTAGCAACAGTCCCAACTCCGTGGTGTTTTTCCGCATTAGCCTTTATCAGCAGCACATGGCTAGCGTTAGCTTGTAGTCTGAAGCCACCACTCCCAGCTTTGTTGTTTTCTTTCGCTGCAACAAAGCACCTCCAGCGTGCCGGCCCGCGTTTCTTCGTAACAACCAGTGTATTTTTCCGGTTTATTTGTTAACGAAGCCCGCAGCTCCGGCACCCAGTTACGGTGACCCAGCTCGGTTAGCTTTGATTAGCCCGGTAGCTACGCTTGGCTAACTCTCGGCAAAAACTCACGGACATGTTGGCTTGTAGATTCATAATTCTGGATCGCATGCTCCCGTCCATGTTCCGCAGCTTTTTCAGAGCTCCTCTCTGCACATCCAGCGCTAAAAACTGCGAGTACAAGCTCTCCAAATACTCCTTATGGAGGTACTGGCAGGAGTACTGGCAGGAGCCCGACTACAAACGTCCACTCTGCTCAGCCGCCATTTTGGTTTTTGGTTAGTTATGTACAGAGCTCAGATTAATACACTGCCTTCAAATATTCAGATGTATTTTGTCAAAATATTAAGTTGTTATAATCTTAAGGGGACAGATATGTTTGTGAAGCCTCAGTTTAGAACTAGTTTAAAGGGAAGGTCTACCATAATTCAGGGAGTTGGGTTATGGAATGACTTGGAGACAGATGTTAAAGAAGCTAAATCAACGTTTGTATTTAAAAGAATGTTTAAGGTTAAATTGTTGAAAACATATATATAAATGGAATTTAAATTCAGAAATTGTATGAGATAAAATCAGTTAAATGAGTTGTTCATTTTGTTTGGTATTTAAAGAAATTGGTTGTTTGAATTGTTTATTAGAGAATAAGGGGCAGATATAATAAGATTATTTTCTTCATCTGCTGCCTTTCATTTTATATATTTTTTTTCTTTTCTTCTTATTGTCTATATGTTAATTGTTTTTGTATTTTATTATAAAATAAAATAAACTAAACTAACAGACGTGCGCAGGACTCCCTGCCTTTGGCTGCATAACAGAAAAGTTTTGATCTGGTTTCTGACAACAAAACATTTCTGCCTCATGCTCTACAGTTCAGGTGAACCACAAACCAGGTGTGAACACGCAACAGGAAGAGGCTGGACCAGAAACAGGCTTCAAAATAAAAGCAGGACACAGAAAACAAAACCCACGCCAGAACTTCATTTTTTGTTTTTATTATTTAGCACATCTCCAAAAGTAATTGATTTTAAATTATGTTTTTATGATTCATCATGAAGAGCTTTGTGTTGGGGGTCAAAGGGACATTTTGTCTTCAACCTGTACTGTGGCTCTGAATGATCAATCGACTTTAAAATGTCTTTCAAGTGATTTCAGAAACTTAAACCGACTTTTATTAACTAAACCTTTTAAATCTTTCTAAATATGACTGACAGAACATGATCTTGTATTTTTCTTACTCTCCAGTGACGTTTGATCAAATCTACCAGTTTCAACCAGTTAGAGATTAGCTCGTCTCATCGGTCCTGCAGTCTGAAACGTGTCCCTCTGAACGCAACCGAAGACAGCGTCCCCTGCAGAATGCTAATGCACATCGATCTCTCACAGACATAACTTTTCAATCACGGGGATAGCATCCTCCAGAGCTCCAGCTGATTATGATCAATGAGCAATAAGCTAAGAGCTATTGAGCCGGCTGGGACTGACAGTCATGGACATTTGAAGACAGATCTGATGTCCCCGACTGAAGACAGATCTGATGTCCCCGACTGAAGACAGATCTGATGTCCCCGACTGAAGACAGATCTGATGTCCCCGACTGAAGACAGATCTGATGTCCCCGACTGAGACGTCCAGCTGAGAGGACGTGAAGAGTTCACGAGACAAAAGGCAGGGAAACTTTCTGTGGCAATTAAACCAGGAAGTAGATCTCTGAGCATCTGTTTCCAAACAGCTAACCAGCTCTGAGTGAGGATGAAGAGGAGGGCAGTGAATGCAGCACAACTTCAGCTCACGGATCCTGAGGAGGGCAGTGAACGCAGCACAACTTCAGCTCACGGATCCTGAGGAGGGCATTGAACGCAGCACAGATTCAACTCACAGATCCTGAGGAGGGCAGTGAACGTAGCACAGATTCAACTCACAGATCCTGAGGAGGGCAAGGAACGCAGCACAGATTCAACTCACAGATTCTGAGGAGGGCAGTGAACGCAGCACAGATTCAACTCACAGATCCTGAGGAGGGCATTGAACGCAGCACAGATTCAACTCATACCTGAGGAGGGAAGTGATCGCAGCACAACTTCAGCTCACGAATCCTGAGAAGGGAAGTGAACGCAGCACAGATTCAACTCACAGATCCTGAGGAGGGCAGTGAACGCAATACAGATTCAACTCACAGATCCTGAGGAGGGCAGTGAACGCAGCACAGATTCAACTCACAGATCCTGAGGAGGGCATTGAACGCAGCACAGATTCAACTCATACCTGAGGAGGGAAATGATCGCAGCACAACTTCAGCTCACAAATCCTGAGGAGGGAAGTGAACGCAGCACAGATTCAACTCACAGATCCTGAGGAGGGCAGTGAACGCAGCACAGATTCAACTCACAGATCCTGAGGAGGGCAATGAACGCAGCACAGATTCAACTCATACCTGAGGAGGGAAGTGATCGCAGCACAATTTCAGCTCACAAATCCTGAGGAGGGAAGTGAACGCAGCACAGATTCAACTCACAGATCCTGAGGAGGGCAGTGAACGCAGCACAGATTCAACTCACAGATCCTGAGGAGGGCAATGAACGCAGCACAGATTCAACTCATACCTGAGGAGGGAAGTGATCGCAGCACAATTTCAGCTCACGAATCCTGAGGAGGGAAGTGAACGCAGCACAGATTCAATTCACAGATCCTGAGGAGGGCAGTGAATGAAGCACAGATTCAACTCATAGATCGTGAGGAGGGAAGTGAACACAGCACAATTCAGCTCACGAATCCTGAGGAGGGAAGTGAACGCAGACCAGATTCAGCTCACGAATCCTGAGGAGGGCAGTGAACGTAGCACAGATTCAACTCACAGATTCTGAGGAGGGCAGTGAACGTAGCACAGCTTCAGCTCACGAATCCTGAGGAGGGCAGTGAACGTAGCACAGATTCAACTCACAGATTCTGAGGAGGGCAGTGAACGCAGCACAGATTCAACTCACAGATCCTGAGGAGGGCAGTGAATGCAGCACAACTTCAGCTCACGAATCCTGAGGAGGGCAGTGAACGCAGCACAGATTAAACTCACATATCCTGAGGAGGGCAGTGTATGCAGCACAACTTCAGCTCACGGATCCTGAGGAGGGCAGTGAACACAGCACAGATTCAACTCACAGATCCCGAGGAGGGCATTGAACGCAGCACAACTTCAGCTCACGGATCCTGAGGAGGGCAGTGAACACAGCACAGATTCAACTCACAGATCCTGAGGAGGGCAGTGAACGCATCACAACTTAAGCTCACGGATCTTAGGAGGGCAGTGAACGCAGCACCACTTCAGCTCACAGGATGAGTCAGAGTCAGAGTCAGAGAGTCTTTATTGTCATTTGCACCGCATGTGGTACATGTGATGAAAACGAGATTATGTACACGGGGTCCCAGTTACATCCAACAACAAATGCAAGAGAAAAACAAATGAGAGGAGGGCAGTGAATGCAGCACCACTGCAGCTCACAGATCCATCCGAGGCGTGCCGAAGCTGCAAATTGCTTTCAGCACTCCATTTCTCCCTGTAATTAAAAGACGGGAGCGCTCTGGTTGCAGGATCTTCTTTCCAGGACAAAAGTGGGACAAAGACAGGGTGGAGGTGCGCTTTGTTCTCCACCTTCATCCCTCTGTGTGGAGCGGAGTCAAGCGCTGAGGTCTGACCTTTGGGCTGAAGCTTCTGGAGGTTTTGGACGTTGTCCAGAGGATAATGTAACTGTCTCCTGTTCAAGACTTTTTGTGTTTTTTCCGTGTTCCCGTTCCGTCACGGCTCCAGCCGCCCGTCAAGGCACGGTTACTGAAACTCTCAAATCTGCTGCCGGCCTCTAGTTCACGAGTTGAGCTGTTGTCCGCCCTGATTGGTGGAGGGAAATGTTTTCATTTGTTCATCATGAACGCAGCCGCAGGGCTTCACCCTCACTTCAGTCTCCTCCACCAGAATGGATTCAACAAATGTAATGTGTCACTTTACAGCTCTCATCTCCTGCTTGTTTGTGCTGTAACATGTGTGTGTGTGTGTGTGTGTGTGTGTGGGGGGGGGGGGGGTCTGACCTCAGTCTGGTGATCCTGCTTCTCTCAGGCCTGATGCTGAACATCAAGTCATGACGTCTGAGGAGGAAACGACACAACGTGATCTGGAAGTGAAAGCATTTTAAAATCATTCACTGTGCATTTTTTAATTAGAGCATGTGAATAAAAACATGATTCTAATGAAACTTTGTTTAGAAGATGAAACGTCTAAAGTCTGTTGAAGGACATTGTTTGGTTTAACAGTAAAATTTACATGTTTAGACGAGTTGGGAAGGATGTTCTGTCTGTCTGGAGGATGTGCAGTGAGACGGTTGTAAGAACGATGCGAGACGGATCCAACAGGACCTGACCAAAACTAACAAGACCAGAACACGCCAAGATGTAAACTGAGGCCCAAAGACCAGCTGTTTACACTGAGCCACGTAGAGCATCCAACCATCATCCAACCACCATCCAACCAGATTTACACTAAACTGAGGCCCAAAGACCAGCTGTTTACACTGAGCCACGTAGAGCATCCAACCATCTTCCAACCATCATCCAACCAGATTTGCACTAAACTGAGGCCAAAAGACCAGCTGTTTACACTGAGCCATGTAGAGAATCCAACCATCATCCAACCAGATTTACACTAAACTGAGTCCCAAAGTCCAGCTGTTTACATTGAGCCATGTAGAGCATCCAACCATCATCCAACCATCATCCAACCAGATTTGCACTGAACTGAGGCCCAAAGACCAGCTGTTTACACTGAGCCATGTAGAGAATCCAACCATCATCCAACCATCATCCAATCAATCAATCAATCAATCAATCAATCAATCTTTATTTATAGAGCCCTTTTCAGCAGCCAGAAGGTGCACAAAGTGCTGAACAATACAGAAATAAAACAAACAATCAAAAATAACAATAAAAAACAGCCAGTAAAAAATTAAAAACAATTAAGACCTAACAAGAATGTCAAAGAACTACTAGGTATTAAAAGCCTGCCTGAATAAAAAGGTTTTAAGATTAGATTTAAAAGACTCCATATGAGTGATGGAGCGCAAGTCCAGAGGTAGCATATTCCAGAGACTGGGTGCAACGACAGAAAAGGCCCGGTCACCCCAACGTTTGTAGTTGGTCTTTGGAACAGACAGGAGAAATGTATTAGATGATCTCAGTGTTCTCCTATATTCACGGACAGTTACAAGATCAGTCAAATACAGTGGGGCAAGACCATTGAGTGCTTTAAAAGTGAATAATAAAATTTTGAATTTAATTCTAAAATCAATTGGAAGCCAATGGAGAGAAAATAAAACAGGGGTTATGTGTTCACGTCTGGAGGTGTTGGTTAAAAGTCTAGCTGCAGCATTTTGGACCAATTGAAGGCGTCTAATGGAGGATTGGGAGATTCCCGCATACAGGGAATTACAGTAGTCTAGCTGCTGGTGAAGATTCTCAGTCGTCCAGGACATGATAAAATCAAAAAAGGCGTTCAATACAGGATCAACTGGACTTTATTTGTTGCAGTAGTCTAGCCTTGAGGTGATAAAAGCATGAATGGCCTTTTCTAAATCAAAACGATTTAAAAAAGGTTTAACTTTGTATAAAAGACGTAATTGATAAAAACAGGCCTTGACTACAGACGCTATTTGTTTATCAAATTTTAAGTCCTTGTCAAATGTCACCCCCAAGTTTTTAACTGTTGGTCTGCATTTGGAAGTTAGAGCTCCAAAGTTACAGGGAGCATCATCACCGAAGAAGATGCATTCTGTCTTTCCTTCGTTTAAAAACAAAAAATTACGGTGAAGCCACTGTTTAATGTCGTTAATACAATCAGCGTAGGGAGTGAGAAGATTGCTGTTTTTGGGTTTCATTGGTAGATAAATTTGTACATCATCAGCATAGCAGTGAAAAGAAAAATTATGTCTGGCTATTACTGATCCAAGAGGCAGCATGTACAGTGAGAAGAGGAGAGGACCAAGAATAGAACCCTGTGGCACACCACAAGAGAGAACGGCAGTGGAGGAGGAAAGAGTGTCCAACATGACAGAGAATGTTCTGTTGGTCAAGTAGGCAGTGAACCACTTGAGTGCTGTACCAGAAATTCCAACATAACGTTGTAGGCGAGATAGAAGGACAGTGTGGTCTACTGTATCAAATGCAGCTGTGAGGTCCAGCAACACCAGTGCAACGGGACACTTGGCATCCATGGACATGGAAATGTCATTATGGACTTTTAACAAGGCTGATTCGGTAGAATGACGGGATCTAAAACCAGACTGAAATGTTTCAAAAATACCATGATTTTCTAAAACAGGTTGTAACTGCATAAAAACAATTTTTTCTAAAACTTTAGATAAAAAAGGCAGATGAGAAATAGGTCTAAAATTAGATAAAATTGATGGGTCCAGGTGAGGTTTTTTAAGAAGGGGCCTAACTACAGCATCCAACCATCATCCAACCAGATTTCCACTAAACTGAGGCCCAAAGACCAGCTGTTTACACTGAGCCATGTAGAGAATCCAACCATCATCCAACATCATCCAACCAGATTTCCACTAAACTGAGGCCCAAAGACCTGCTGTTTACACTGAGCCATGTTGAGCATCCAACCATCATCCAACCATCATCCAACCAGATTTACATTAAACTGAGGCCCAAAGACCAGCTGTTTACATTGAGCCATGTAGAGCATCCAACCATCATCCAACCATCATCCAACCAGCTTTGCACTAAACTGAGGCCCAAAGACCAGTTGTTTACACTGAACCATGTAGAGAATCCAACCATCATCCAACCATCATCCAACCAGATTTCCACTAAACTGAGGCCCAAAGACCTGCTATTTACACTGAACCATGTAGAGCATCCAACCATCATCCAACTAGATTTACACTAAACTGATGCCCAAAGACCAGCTGTTTACACTGAGCCATGTTGAGCATCCAACCATCATCCAACCAGATTTACATTAAACTGAGGCCCAAAGACCAGCTGTTTACATTGAGCTATGTAGAGCATCCAACCATCATCCAACATCATCCAACCAGATTTGAACTAAACTGAGGCCCAAAGACCAGCTGTTTACACTGAGCCATGTAGAGAATCCAACCATCATCCAACCACCATCCAACCAGATTTGAACTAAACTGAGGCCTAAAGACCAGCTTTTTACACTGAGCCATGTAGAGAATCCAACCAACATCCAACCATCATCCAACCAGATTTCCACTAAACTGAGGCCCAAAGACCTGCTATTTACACTGAACCATGTAGAGCATCCAACCATCATCCAACTAGAATTACACTAAACTGATGCCCAAAGACCAGCTGTTTACACTGAGCCATGTTGAGCATCCAACCATCATCCAACCATCATCCAACCAGATTTACATTAAACTGTGGCCCAAAGACCAGCTGTTTACACTGAGCCATGTACAGCATCCAACGATCATCCAACCATCATCCAACCAGATTTACACTAAACTGAGGCCCAAAAGACCAGCTGTTTACACTGAGCCATGTAGAGAATCCAACCATCATCCAACCATCATCCAACCAAATTTCCACTAAACTGAGGCCCAAAGACCTGCTATTTACACTGAACCATGTAGAGCATCCAACCATTATCAAACTAGATTTACACTAAACTGATGCCCAAAGACCAGCTGTTTACACTGAGCCATGTTGAGCATCCAACCATCATCCAACCAGATTTACATTAAACTGAGGCCCAAAGACCAGCTGTTTACACTGAGCCATGTACAGCATCCAACGATCATCTAACCATCATCCAACAAGATTTCCACTAAACTGAGGCCCAAAGACCAGCTGTTTACACTGAGCCATGTATAGCATCCAACCATCATCCAACCAGATTTACACTAAACTGAGGCCCACAGATTGACTGTTTACACTGAGCCATGTACAGCATCCAACCATCATCCAACCAGATTTACACTAAACTGAGGCCCAAAAACTAGGTGTTAACACTGAGCCATGTACAGCATCCAACCATCATCCAACCAACCAGATTTACACTAAGCTGAGGCCCAAAGACCAGCTGTTTACACTGAGCCATGTACAGCATCCAACCAGATTTATAGTAAACGGAGGTCCAAAGACCGGCTGTTAACACTGAGCCATGTGGAGCATCCAACCAGATTTACAGTAAACTGAGGCCCAAAGTCCAACTGTTTACACTGATCCATGTAGAGCATCCAACCATCATCCAACCAGATTTACAGTAAACTGAGGCCCAAAGTCCAACTGTTTACATTGAGCCACGTAGAGCATCCAACCATCATCCAAACAGATTTACACTAAACCGAGGCCCAAAGACCGGCTGTATACACTGAGCCATGTAGAGCATCCAACCATCATCCAACCATCAGCCAACCAGATTTACACTAAACTGAGGCCCAAAGACCGACTGTTTATACTGAGTTATGTAGAGCATCCAACCAGCATCCAACCAGATTTACACTAAACTGAGGCCCAAAGACCAGCTGTTTACACTGAGCCATGTAGAGCATCCAACATCATCCAACCAGATTTACACTAAACTGAGGCCCAAAGACCAGCTGTTTACACTGAGCCATGTAGAGCATCCAACCATCATCCAACCAGATTTACAGTAAACTGAGGCCAAAAGTCCAACTCTTTACACTGAGCCATGTAGAGCATCCAACCATCATCCAAACAGATTTACACTAAACCGAGGCCCAAAGACCGGCTGTATACACTGAGCCATGTAGAGCCTCCAACCATCATCCAACCATCATCCAACCAGACTTACACTAAACTGAGGCCCAAAGACCAGCTTTTTACACTGAGCCATGTAGAGCATCCAACCATTATCCAACCAGATTTACAGTAAACCGTGGTCAAAAGTCCAACTGTTTACACTGAGCCATGTAGAGCATCCAACCATCATCCAACCATCATCCAACCAGATTTACACTAAACTGAGGCCCAAAGACCTGCTGTTTACATTGAGCCATGTTGAGCATCCAACCATCATCCAACCATCATCCAACCATGTGTACACTAACCTGAGGCCCAAAGACCGGCTGTTTACACTGAGCCACATACAGCATCCAACCATCATCCAACCATCATCCAACCAGATTTACACTAAACTGAGGCCCAAAGATTGACTGTTTACACTGAGCCATGTAGAGCATCCAACCATCATCCAATCATTGTCCAATTGTTGTCCATCATCCAACATAATAATAATAATAATAATAATAATAATAATAATAATAATAATAATTAATTCAATTTATAACGCACTTTTCATTACTGAAAATCTCAAAGTGCTACACATATATTGAATGCTACACACATTCATAAACCGGTGGCGGCAGACTACCATGCAAGGTGCTTTCAAGTCCTACCGGGAGCAACTCAGGGTTAAGTGTCTTGCCCAAGGACACAATGACACATGGTGCGGGTCCCGGGAGTCGAACCGCCAACTTTCTGATTGGGAGACGACTGCCCTTACCACTACGCCACGGCCACCCAACCATCATCCAACCATTGTCCAATTGTCATCCATCATCCAACTGTTATCCATAATCCAACCATCATCCATCATCCAACTCATACATTACTCAACCATCATCCAACCAGATTTACACTTCAAACTGAGGATCAAAGATTGACTGTTGTCACTGAGATATGTAGTGCATCCAACCATCATTCAATCAATCAACATCTAATCATTGTCCAACTGTCATCCATTATCCAACCATCATCAAGCCATTAACCAACCATCATCCAACCAGATTTACATTTTAAACTGAGGCTTCAAGACCGACTGTTGTCACTGAGGTGTGTAGAACATCCAACCATCGTCCAACCATTGTCCAATACTTATCAATTAATCCAACCATCATCCAACTGTCATCCATCATCCAACCATAATCCAACTGTCATTTATCATCCAACCAAATTTACTTTAAACTGATACTCAGACTGTTTTCACTGAGCCATGTAGAGCATCCAACCAACATCCAACCATAATCCAACCACCATCCAATATCCAACCAACATCAAAATATCATCCATCATCTATCCAACATCCAACCATCATCCAACTATCATCCATTCATCCAGTATTGCACAGATATTTTTTCTTCTACAAAAACCCATTATGACGCTAAATGAAAATCTTTGTGGGTCCTCAGAAGTCTGGATTGAGGCTTTGGCTTTGAGTCCTTCAGGTTTCTGGGAAGAGTCTCCCTGACAGAGTTTTTATTTTGAATTTATTTTTGAACACACATTATCTTTTGATCCTTCCTGAAAGTTCAACATGATTCTCTGGCAGCGCCTTCACCTCCAATAAATAAAACAAGTGAAATAAAAGTATATAATCTAAACTTAGGGACGAAAGTGATCCTCTGACTGTTTTATGTCGCAGTTTAATCTGAAAACCGTGTTGGTAAAGACTTGAATATTCAGTGATAAGGTCCTAATCAACAGAGCCGAGAACATCACTGGGACGTCTTTCACCCCAAAGAGACAGTTGGACAACGAGCCCTGATCAGTTGATTTCAATGTTCTGGCTCTTTGGTGAATAATGAATGTCTCCTTGATGATGCTCTCCTCAGGAGTTCAGATATTTAGAGCCATTGGGAGATTCTCACTCACATGTTCCTCATCAGTTAAACCCTCCTGTCAAACGTTGGGATTATTCTAATCTACAGTAATCCCATGTCAGATCAGGTTGAGATGTTTCTCATCAGAACTTCTCAGTGCCTGAATCTGTGTGAGGAAGAGGAGGACGTTTTCCTGTCGGCAGCTGAGAAATGACTCGGGTGAATGAATGTTAAAGAAAAACACTCAATTATTGGACTCCAGTTTACCCTAGTGATTGTCCTGTTGATGGAGGCAGAGAAGGGTGGGGTTGGGGGGGTCATTTGATGGGCCAAGTTGACTTTTTTATGAAAACAGTTAAAGAGGGACCAACAAATTACTCCTTGTTAGCCGAGGGCAGCCAGGAAATCTGATGAGGGTAAATTAGACGTCACATCTGCCCTCGATTTGGGGCCAAACGTGCCTAAAACCCTAATTCTGCAGCTCTGAGGTGGACCGGAGGCTTTAAAGCTTCAGCGAGAAGAAAGAAAACGATGAATACATCTTTGTGTGTGTGTGTGTACTGTACAACACAACGCTGACAGACATCCTGCCAGATGTCCGTCAGCTGGAGTGGGAAGGAACCATTCGTCTGGTGCTCGCAGCTAATCAGCCTGTTAGTTCTCGGCCCGTTTTCAGTGTCACAGCAAATTGGACAATCAAAGTGTGCAAAGCGCTGACCTTAGCAACAGTTCTGTCTGCTTATGAGCAGAGGTGAGTTTAAGGTTCACAGCCAAAGACGGGTTTCCTGTAAAACAGCAGTTCTGATGGCTGAGGCTGGAGATTTTACTGATGTCGGGCGTGGAAGGAAAGATCTCCAAGTCTATGGGTTTTTCTTTAGCTGGAGTCTCACTTCTGGGAAAACAAACTATATCAGCCGAAACCAAACACTCAAGATCAACATTCCCGACACATCCTTGCATTGCAAGTCTATTGTCGCCGTTGTCATCACTCTTTGTTGAAACCAGGTCTCTCTTGTAAATGAGTCCTCGAGGCGCAATGGGATTAACCTGCCTAAATAAAGGTTGAATGATTGAATGAATTTCTATTCAAGGATTATCAGTTTAAAGAATAAGGGCCTCAGCAGATATATTTACAGGTAGTTCTCGGTTTACGACAGTCTCAAGTTACGCAGTTTCGTGGTTACGGCGCATCTCCCATAAAATATATATGTATATGTATTTTTTTATTTTTTTAAGCCGAGTTACGCAGTTTCCGGTTTTACATCGTAAACGTAGCGGCGGAGGAATACTGCACTGTACTCTAAAAAAGCTAAGTCTGGTCCTCTGGACATTCAAAAAACAAAACAAAACTGTACGGTGAAAGCGGTTTTACGTCGTAAATGGAACGGAATATGGTGAATGGATCGAGCAGGACGGCGGTTTTACGTCGTAAATGTAATAGAGAATACAGCTGATGGACGGAGGAATATGGCGTCACCAGCATCCCAGTAGGCCATCACTATTTTTTCCCTTCATTATGGCTCCCAAACGTATGTGTTTTTTGATAATTATGTAGGGTACTGTGTTAGGATAGGCCAAGTGCTTGGTAATACTGTATTGTACATGTATATGGTGCAATATGTACGTATATTTCGACTGACGTCGAAAATCGGTTTACGACGCCGCGTAGGAACGGATCTACGTCGTAAGTCGAGGACTACCTGTATACTCTTTTGTATTTATTTATTTGTTATTTGTTAGGCTTCTCAATCTGGGACCTGAGTCTGTATTTTGTACCATAAACATGCAAATGTGAGCTGTATGACAATAAAAATCCTTGAATATGCTGATGATACAGTTGTTTATTGTGGAGATAAATCAGTTGCTAAGGTCTTCCAGCTTCTACAGTCTGCATTTGACATCATTCAGTCAGACTTGTTCTGTCTCAAGCTGGTGCTAAATGCTGATAAAACCAAAGCGATGTTATTTCAAACAGGAAGTCGATACCAGCAGTCCTTCCTCCTATCTTGTCTACAAATGGTGTTCCTATTGAGTTTGTGCATTCTTATAAATTCTTGGGAATTTTAGTCGATGCACATCTCTCTTTTAAGCCTTATGCTGAAAACGTGATAAAGAAACTGAAATTAAAACTGGGTTTATTTTTCAGAAACAGATCTTGCTTAACTCTGAAGGCCAGAAACACCTTGTAGCTGCTACTTTCCTATTGACTACGGTGACATTATTAACATAAATACTCCTGCCAGCTGCTTGCAGATGTTGGACGCTGTCTATAACGGTGCGCAAAGATTCATAACTGGCTGTAACTACAGTACCCATCACTGCACCCTGTATTCACTGGTCAGCTGGTCATCATTAACTTCATGCAGACTCTCACATTTTCATCTTTAATTCCCTCCTTGGCCTGCTGCCTTCTTATATCTCCTACATGTCACGCCGTCAGTGCAGTTACAGCATGCGCTCTCAAGACATCATTACCTGCAGCGTCCCCTCAGTGCGGATCGAATTTGGCAAAAGGGTCTTCTCCTACTCCACTCCTGTAACCTGGAACTCTTTGCAAAAAGATCGGAAGCTCTCCACTTTGATCTCTTTAAGGGATTTTAAACAATTGTTAATTTCGTCACAGTCGTTCCTGTTTTTAGTATTTTACCCCGTTTCATAATGTAGCTTGATTTGATTTAGTTTTTTATCCATTTTATGGCAGTTTGGTGTTGTCTGTACTTCATATGTTGTCTGTCTGAATCAGGTCTCTCTTGTAAATGAGTCCTCGTGACTCAAAGAGACGGCAGAAATACATTTAATCCTGATGAGGTTCTGCTTTCTGTTGGACGTCAGATGAGCTTCTTCTGTTTCTCCATCTCTTCTCCTGTTGGCACCATAAACGATGTTGACTGATTCATTTGTTTCGTTTTACTTTGTTGAAGGCATTTGTAAATCTCGCGACAGCTGTTTCGTTGCACTGTGCTTCTGTCCTGTTGTTTAAAGTGCTTTATTAAGAAAGCTCACGCTGTAATCATCGCTTTCTGTTATCATTATTTTTAAATCATTGGATTCGTCATTCTTTGTTTGCTTTTGCATTTTTTTTTAAGCTGGAGATCATCTTCACTGTAACATAACAGCTGTTTAATTCTCATTTGTATTAATATTTTAAAGTTGAAAATGTCCGAACACTCGAATGTAACACGTGAGAGCTGAGGATGAGGATGAGAGGGTAAAATTGAGCACTTGATCTATTTATTTATGAAAAATGGCACCAGAACACTGCAAAAACATAAGATACTGTCTCACACTTAAACATGTCCTGCCTTTCGATTATACAGGTAAATGTGAGTCTGAAGGGAGAGTTTGGCTAGGCAGCGTGGAGAGGAGCAGACCTCACGTCTGCAGTTTCAGAGCTCCTGCTGGTCCAAACTTCTGGTTCTGGACTCTGGTGGCAAAAAGCAGGTCTTTATTGTGGTTTATTGTGAAAGTTGTCTTCAAACGTTTTATCTGTCCTGTTTATTTGCCATGAAGGAATGTACTCGTGACTTATTTAACACCCGAGAGTCTGGAGGGAACATTTGACCCGCTCGTTGCTCTGCCTGACTCAGAGGATCCGAGTCCGGTCCACCTGGACTCAGAGCAGGCTCCTGGTTCTGATGGAATGAGAACCTTCTGCTGCAGAACTTTCTCAGACATTTCAGCCACCAAATGAGCAGCCGAACAGCGGCGTGTCAGAAGCGAGTGCACTCTGGCTGTATCACTTCCTCATAATAAACAATCCCTGCGTGACATTCCCGCTCAGCCGATAGCATCTGCGGCCTTTGTTCCTGCTGATGGCGAGACGAGCTGCAGATAGCAGCGTGTCACACTCTTCGGCTGCTCTTCATCTGTGTGCAAACTGTAACCTGCTCTGATTCACTGATAAAAGCCGCACGTTAACACCTGGTTCACCCGAAGACCTTCAAAACACCCAGCCATCAGTCTGCTGCTGCTTAACCCTCCAAACCTCCTGGATTAATTAGTTTGGTCTGATTGTTGGATCTGATACGAGTTTGAGTCAGGTGAGACAGTCCGTCCATGATCTCCCTCAGACACAACACAAATACTCATTGGAGTAGAGTACGGCTGATTTATGACCAAAGGTTTAAGAAATTATTCAACAAATTAAATTTTTTTGAGGCAGAAACAACTAAAATGTTTGTTTTTCTCAAAGGTGGGCGGATGAACGCTAGGGAGCGCTAAAGCGCTATTCCGCTTACAGTGGACCTAAACTTTTTGTCAGCGTTTTTGTGAATTGACTAACTTTTATAATTCATAAGCGGATTTGTGCTATTTTTATTTAAAATGCAGTACCGCTAATAACTAATTATCTATCAGTAAAAACCAATAAACTTATTTACAAGCTCTTATGCTGCTTGTTTTACCTTTTTCCCCACCGTAAGAGCAGAGAGGAGGAAGGGTTGGAGGGGGGAGGGGGCAGAGCGGAGAACAGACTCGGATCTACCATGTAGGTAAATGATGCCGTTGCCTGGGGATCCCATCAGCATGGGGCCCCGGCCCCGCCGCGCCCCGGCCAGTCACCTACATTCCTAACATTGATCCTGCTTGTTAATCTACATTTAACATAAAAATAATTATAGTTACGATGAAAACGATCATTAAATAAGCAATTAAAAAAACGGTCGATTTCTTTATCCCCCTACTAAAAATGGACTATTCCATCTTGACAGCTTCCGGGTCATAGTTGAACTCAGGGGCTAATTCTGTGGCTACTGGCTAGCTGGCTGCGCTCGGTGTCTTCATAAATCCGTAAAGAACCCCGCTGTTTCAAGCCAAATTAACGTGGCCGGATGATTTTATTGTGTGTTTTGTGATGACCATTCGACGGTGAGTCGTTATTTTCATGTATTTTAGTTACTTTTCATTAAATCTGTTGACTACCTATAGACGCTAACTGTGTCTGCCGGTTGGTTGTGCTGGGTTACTAATGGATAAATCCTTAGAGAACCCCGCTGTTTCAAGCCAAATTAACGTGGCCGGATGATTTTAAGGTGTGTTTTGTGTCGACCATTCGACGGCGAGTCGTTAGTTTCATGTATTTTAGTTACTTTTCATTAAATCTGTTGACTACCTATAGACGCTAACTCTGTGTCTGCCGGTTGGTTGTGCTGGGTTACTAATGGATAAATCCGTAGAGAACCCCGCTGTTTCAAGCCAAATTAACGTGGCCGGAGTATTTTATTGTGTGTTTTGTGTCGACCATTCGACGGTGACTCGTTAGTTTCATGTATTTGGGTTACTGTTGTATAAATGCGGTGGCGACACACCCGTGTATTTGAGATTTAAACGTGGTTTTAGGGATTAAAAGATCATTCTATTTTTTGTTAATTTCGTGGCCGAATAGAATATATGTACGTAAAGTATTAAATAAATCCTTTGATTTTTGTAATTTCATCCTTTTAGGATCATTTTTGTTACTTTTCAGTTGGCAGTGTAGTGCAAATATTGATAACGCTGCCGGCTATATATAAATATATATATATATATATATATATAATATAGAAATATATAAATAGCGGATTAGATTAGCTTCCCCTAATTTTCATAAGACATTTGTGCTTTTGAAATTGTGGACCTAAAAAAATTAATAAGCGTTTTAGAAATTGTGGAACTAATTTTTTAATTAGCGGTGCCCAGCTTTGATTTTTCTTAAGTTCAATAAACTGTGCATTAGCAAAAGATACAATAAAAACCTGATCAGAGTGAGTTCAGAACGTCTGAGGTGAAATTCACAAATCACTGTGACAAGTCTCCCTGTAGACATCGTTCACCTGGATGGTCTGAAGACAAGTTAGTCCAAAGAAAACATTATATTCATACAATCCTACAGCAAAGTGAGCTTTCTTATCAAGAACCCTCATACCGCCCAGATGACACGAATAATAAACCAAACTGATTTATTTATTCTCAATCGTTCAGATTACAGTTTAACTAGAAAAGCTGCATTTCCTGCGAAAATAGAATAACTTGCTGATAAGCATCTGAAATGAGCTAAAAACATGCTGAAATGTAGCTGAAATGGAAGAACAAGCCTAAAGTAGCAGAAGAAAACAAAACACATCTTTGCTGAATTAGGTTTAAACAAACAGAAATGAGCACAAAAATTAGGAAATTAGCTAAAAAAACTGAAATTGGTAAATAATAGATGAAAAATAGTTGAAAATGCAGAAAGAATACCAGAAAGACATGGAAAGAGCTGAAATGGGCTAAAAAAATGGAATTAGCTGAAAAAGCTGTTAGCCTAAAACAGCTATATAGTAGCTGAATTAGCAGAAAAGCTAAAACAAATAAAGCTGAAAGGAGCATAACAAGCTGAAATTAGCATTTTTTTCCCCCTTCTTCTTTCGGCTTCTCCCTGCGTTAGGGGTCGCCACAGCGAACTAGTCGCATGAAGATTTGGCAATTGTTTTTACGCCGGATGCCCTTCCTGACACAACCACAGACCACCGAGCTACCACAGCCCTCTGTGTGGAGCAGAGAGCTGATATCTAGGGTTCCCGGCTGAAATTAGTATAAAGAATTTAATTAGGCTGAAAGTAGCACAAACTAGCACAAAAACTTAAATTTATCTGAAAACAGCTTAGATTAGCTAAAAATGCTATAAAAAACAGCTGAAAAGGTAGAACAAACTTAAAATAGCAGAAGACAGCCAAAAGAACATTTGCTGAAAGAAGCAGAAATGAACACAAAAAAGTGGCTATTATCTGAAAAAGGCTAAAAATAAATAAATAAAAAAACAGTTAAAAAGTAGCTAAAGTAGCAGAAAGTCAAAGTCAAAAGTCAAAGTCAACTTTATTGTCAGAACTGCAATATGTACAGGACATACACAGGATTGAAATTGTGTTTCTCTCAGTCCCTCAGTGCAACAGTAACCATTTAAACACTAAAACACTGAAACATTTAATAAACATAAGCATAAAATAGTATAGAAATAGAAATAAGCTTAATCTAAAAAAGCAAAGTCTGGTCCTCTGGGCATTCAAAAAACAAAACATAAATCAAGTCTGAAATTACACAAATTAAGTTGAGAGTGCACATTTTTGCTAAATTAGGCTGAAAAGTTTAAAAGAGTCCAATAAATGTGGAACTAACTGACAAAGCTAAATTAATATAAATCAGCTAAATAGTAGCTGAAGTAATAGAAAAAGCTGAAACTTGCAGAAATCATCTGAAATGTGCACAACAAGCTGAATTTTGCAGAAAGAAGTTAGAACAAGTACAAACAAATGTGTAGTTAGTAGAAAGAATTTGTAAGGAGCACAAAACAGCTGAAAAAAACTGCTGAAATTAGCTGAAAGTAGCTGAAAAAATGTTGAAATTTGCACCAGGAAGCTGAAAGAAGCAGAACCAGAACAAAATGTGAAAGGAGCAGTGAAAGGTTGTAAACACATCTAAAGATTCGAAGGATGTAAAATGAACTCAATTTACTTTCTATGAGGAAAAAACGTCAGAAAAGGCTAAACATTTCAAAAAGCTAAAGTTGCACCAATACCAAAAGTCACAGCAGGATTGTCCTGAAAGAGCCGAACGTTTTGATTTATGATTTGTTGAAGCATCTTAAAAACTGTGGGATGACAAAGATGCCCAAAAATGTACAGAAGAAAAATGAATCTCTGTAGTGTGAATGCTTCATAAACATTCACAATAACTTTCCCTCCACATTCAGCAACTAATTAATCGCCCTCTAAACAGACGTGCACCTCCTTTAATGCTGCACCTATTTCTTCTGAACGTCCCCAGACGTTAAATCTGGAGTGAAGTTTTCTGTCAGCCAACGCTGCCCACGTCTGACAGGAAGGACAATAAAACGAGGTGTGTGGGGGAGAGTCAGCGGCTGCAGAGGAACTGAAGCTTTCTGCTGCATGAGATGACTTCAGGAGTTAGTGCACGTCATACTGCCAGCGTGCACGAGGCTGCTGTCGTTTGACCGCAAAGGGCCTCAGCTCACACAGACACACTCAGCAGCACAATATGTGATGTAAGAGGCTTATTAGCTGTAATGCTGGTGTTGTGGAGCGACGTGAGGATGTAAACAGTTTGTGTGCATGAGCTCCAGCAGGTTTCTCTGTGGCAGAGGACACTTCAGGATGAACCGCTACTGCTCAGTTTATTCATATAGCACCAAGTCACAAAATAAATCATCCCAGGGCACTGAACAGAAACATTCATATACAGGTAGTCCTCGACTTACGACGGATCACAGTTACGACACACCTCCCATTAAAAAATATATATATATATACCGGTATGTATATTATGTATGTATAT
>JBBPBX010020295.1:0-20748 GCA_038048925.1 Garcialebias charrua | reverse complement strand
TTACATACCGTATTTTCCGGTGTATAGGTCGCACCTTTTTATGGTTTTTTTCAAGGCCTGCGACCTATACTCAGGTGCGACCTATATATGGCTTGTTATCACTTTCGGTGAAACAATTT
This sequence comes from Garcialebias charrua, assembly GCA_038048925.1. Lineage (NCBI taxonomy): Eukaryota > Metazoa > Chordata > Actinopteri > Cyprinodontiformes > Rivulidae > Garcialebias > Garcialebias charrua. The sequence goes on along the minus strand of JBBPBX010020295.1, from coordinate 20,629 downwards.
TTAAATCCAGCTCATTTCACAATTACGTTCATTTATTAAGGAAAAGTTCAGCTCAGACATATATTTGCTATAATTTTTATCAAACAAATAATTGTTTTTAAGTGTTAATCTTCTTAAAAGCCTTGCTGTGCGCTCCTGTGGCAGACATTTGCAGCAGAGCTAAACGTAGGTGCGACCTATCTAGGGATTTTTCCAATCTATTGGTGATAATTGGACAATGCGACCTATACACAGGTGCGACCTATACACCAGAAAATACTGTATATAAAATTTTTTGTATATATATATATATATATGTATTTTTTGATTTTTTTGATTTTGAAGCCGATTTAGGCAGTTTCAGGTTTAGCTGCGGAGGCTACAGCTTGCCCTGTACTCTCTAAAAAAGCTAAGTCTGGTCCTCTGGATATTCAAAAAACAAAACAAAACTTGTTGGACCAAGCTGGACAGGCAGCAGCTGTGGAAAAGTAGCTGTTTTATGGACGGCGGTTTTACAACGTAAACAAATGGAGAATCCGGAGGAGAGAGGGAGGAACGGAGGAAATGGCTTCACCAGCATTCCAGAGTAGGAAATTAACTCTTTTTTTCCTTCATTATGGCTCTCAAATGTATGTGTTTTTTGATAATTATGTAGGGTACTGTGTTAGGATAGGCTAAGTGCTTGGTAAAATACAGTACTGTACGTATAAGGTGCAGTTTGGACGTATGTTTCGAGTTACGTCGAAATTTGCTTTACGAAGGAGCGTAGGAACGGAACTCCGTCGTACGTCGAGGACTACCTGTACATGAAAAGTACTTTGTAAGTTAATAACATTATCTGAGGAGCCAGCAGAACAGGATTTTTAGGATGTGCAGGTGTTAATCTTTATGCCATAAGTCAGAACCAGACCAAGAGTGTGATGATGAGAATAAGTATAGTAGATGTGTGGATATTTAGGGTCAAACCAATTGACTCTATTAAATGATTAAAAGCTATGCTTGAGCTATCATCATCATCTATGAATATTGAAATCTCTCAATATTATGACTTTATTAGTATTTAATAATAAGTCAGACAAAAAAAACTGAAAATTTAGACAAAAATGAGAAAAAGGGCCAAGTGGACGATATAACAAGTTAAAGTGGTGATTCAGATTTCCATTTTGGATTAGAAAGACTGAGGGACAAAGACAAAAAAAACAACAACAACTAATAATTGGTTTAATCAATAGTCTTGACTGACAAATAGCAACTGCTCTGCCTCAACCTGTTGTTCGAACACGAACATTTAAATAATTAGATGGAGTGGATTCATTTATACTAACAGATTCTTCCAGTTGTAGCCAGGTTTCTGTCACACAGAATAAATCAATATGATGATCAGTTATCAGTTCATCTGAGATCTGACGTCCAATAATCCATATTTAATGATTTTATTATTTTGTTTTGGTAGAGTAACTATTTTAATAAGATTTATACGATTTATATTATTAGACTTGATTTTTGGTTGATCTAATTTGAGTTCCTGCTGGTTTAACTGGCTGAATATTCACAAACACACGTGGACGTCCAGCGTTTCCCCGAGCACGCTCTTCACGCAGCCGTCGTGATGAGCGTGCTCCCCCAGGAGTGAGGCGACTCTCGTCTTCAGCTCATCTTTTTCTTTTATTTGGGGTCAGTTGTGCGTCCGAAGCGCCGTCTTTTAATAACTCGCCGCGGCGCCCCTCCAGAGATGGCCACGTCAGATTCAATTTCAGCCTGGTGTCGCACACATTTAGGGCAGCCATGCAGGTGGTTCCTGAACGCCCCGCTGGACCCTGTGTGTCTGTGAATCGGAGCGTTCCCGGGCCTCCAGAACCATCACGCTGTTTTCTTTAGACCCGTTCTGCAGCAGAGCGTCTGGCATCGAAATGAAATGACTGTGTGGTTTTAAGATAACAATAATAATAATAATCATTTTATTTAAAAGAGCCTTTCAGGACACCCAAGGACACTTAACAAACCAACACAGTGTCTTCTTCTTCTTCTTTAGGCTTTTCCCTTTTCAGGGGTCGCCACAGCGAGTCATCCTCCTCCACCTCACTCTGTCCTCTGCATCCTCTGTCCTCACTCCAACTACCTTCATGTCCTCTCTAACTGCATCCATATATCTCCTCTTTGTCTTTTTCCTGGCAGCTGCATTTCTAACATCCTTCTACCAATATACCCACTGTCCCTCCTCTGGACATGTCCAAACCATCTCAGTCTGGCCTCCCTAACTTTATCTCCCAGTTGTTCAACATGTGCTGTACCTCTGATGATCTCATTCCTGATCTTATCCATCCTTGTCACTCCTAAGGAGAACCTCAACATCTTCATTTCTGCACTTCCAGTTCTTTCTCCTGTCTTTTTGTCCATGTCTCTGTCTCCAGACCATACAACATAGCTGGTCTCACCACTGTCTTGTAAACTTTTCCTTTGACCTTTGCTGACACCTTTTTGTCACAAATCACTCCTGAAACTTTTCTCCATCCACTCCATCCTGCCTGGACTCTCTTCTTCACCTCTTTACCACATTCCCCATTTTCCTGGACAGTGGACCCCAAGTACTTGAAGTCCTGCACCTTTGTGACCTCTGCTCCTTGTAGCCTCACTGTTCCACTGGCCTCCCTCTCATTCACACACATGTACTCTGTCTTACTACGACTGACTTTCATTCCTCTTCTTTCAAGTGCATACCTCCACCTCTCCAAGTTCTCTTCCACCTGTTCCCTGTTCAACATTTGTCAGTTGAGTCAGCTAACTGACCTGACGACTCCAAATCAGCAGGTCACATCTTTTCATCACTGGTCTTTGTTTTTTTTTGAGTCAATCCAATTCAAGATGGCCCCCAGAGCTAAATGACTTCAAACACATAGTTATGAGTATGCATTTAAATAAAAGTTTAAAAAAATCTTTCTTTACAAATATCTCATGTTACAATGTGGACACCTGCGGCTTATACACAGGCGCGGCCATGTACACATTTTCAATATTTTTATTTATTTAGAGGGCACAGCTTATATCCGGGTGCACTTAACAGTCTGGGAATTACTGTAATTATAAAAAAAAACTGTCTGATTTCTACTGTAGTGTCTGCTTTAGCTTTCAGCTGTTGTTTTTCTGGTTTTAGCCTCTGTTTAGCTGATTTTAAGTGTTGATGCTCTGTTTCAGCAGGAAACACTCTTCTTTGGTGTCTCTTGGACGTATAGACTTTCAGGGTGGTGCTGATCGGCTCAGCTCAGGGGGTCACCGTGTGTTTGATGTGTAAAATGGTGAACACGTGCACAAATCCTTACATGTGTTCCCACACGCCCCTCGGTATCCCTGGGGGTCGCGCCGACTGAAGCTACGCCTGACTCCATAAATCCACAAGTACAGTCTGATGCAGCGTTTGGGGGTGGGGGGGTTATGAGCTGTTGAAGCGTGTGATGGCTGTTTTTAGGTTTAGTGAACATCTGGTGGACACCATGAAACTGCATCTTTCAGAGCTGGGGGGGTGGGTTATGTGTGCCAGGCAGCAGCAGCAGGTCCAGAGTCTGGGCCAGGTAACAGCTGGTCCCGATGAAGAGTCCGAGGGTGGATCAAGGTTGGAGGATGACACGAAGACCGCGGTCCAGAACAGAATCAGTGAGATGTTCGGATCAACGCCTGCCTGTAGATTATTTATTAAAACACAGCACAGGATCATTTCTGTGAGAATATTAAAGGCTAACGAAACAATTCAAGTCCCACGAGTCATCTGCTGTAAAGCCCGGTAATCATTAAGGAGCCACACTTTTATTTTTGAAGAGCAATTATGAGCTTTACTTTGAAACTCATGCTTTTCCTGTAAGCTCCTATGTGGTTTTCATTCTCCGTAACATTAAAAAAATCTCATCAAGACAAAACTTAAAATTCGACATGATCTTTTGGTGGAAACCGTAATGGGTTAGCGGGGTTGCCGTGGTGATTCCCGCCTTTCGGCAGATTCACAGATAAAAAGGTGGCGTAATTCATGTTTCAGGTTCTGTGTGGAACTATCAGGACGAAAAACACATTTATTGTACTTTTCGCTGTATAGGTCACACCTTTTTGCATAAATTAGCATGCCCTGTGACATATACAGTAAAGCAACTTATTTATTTATTTTCCCCATATTTATAACCCAATTTTCGGCTGAGATCTGACGATTTCATTCATTCTGACATGGAATATATTGAACAGTACCATTTTCAGCCACTAGAGGGCCGTCGACTAATAGAGCTTTGGAGCAGACGTCACTGTGTGGGGGCGTGTCGGGGGCGTGTCGGGGCGTTCCCGTCTCGACCGCCATCTTTGTTGCCCTCATAAAAAATAAAAGAAATTCAGGAGATTTTCCATTGTTTTCGCGCTGTATCTTCCGTCACGATTCTGAAAAGCAGGCAAAATAAAGTGGACTGTATCCTAATAAGCTTCTCCCAGGTGAGAAAAAAAAACTACATGGAAAAAAATCGGTATAATTGGAAATGTTGCCCGTTTGAAATAAATAAATAAATGGAGCAGAGACCCAGAGTAATACTTGCCTCCACTGACATTCCCAGTCATTTTAGCAGGTCTGTGTCAGTGTTTACACCACAAATAATTTTTATAATTACAATTCACTGGGAGAGCTGGTCCAATCTATGAACAGCTGGGTTCATAGATGATTTGGACATTTTTAAAGCCCCCAGATTGTAAATACATTGAAGGTACGTTGTTGGCTCATTAATTTTACATAAATTATTAATATACATGTCTTTCAGAATCAATCAACCTTCTGTATGCTATTAGTATTAAAACTTGTGAACACTTAATTTTTTTTATAGGATTTTAACTGATTTACAAAGCTCCAAGTAGAAAATTACCTTATTTTTAATGACTTGAGCTTGTCTAATGACATGTAGACAAATCTTGATTAGATTACTTTATATATAATACGTATTAAGATGCATATATATTATAGACACATGTTTCTGTCTTTTCATTCACCATTTTAATTGTGTGTTCACAGGTTCATTAAGATGCATATATATTATAGACAAATGTTTGTCTTTTCATTCACCATTTTAATTGTGTGTTCACAGGTTCTGCTCTGAGTCATGAGGGTGATGCATTAAAAATGCAGCTAGCAGTACAAAATCCAACTCCTGAACATGGAGCATCTCCTGATGGACTCAGTGTGATCGCTGCTGCCTGGAGAAAGTTCCCTTACAAATATGAGACATGCAGCATCCAGCGGCTGTGGAGGCAGGAGATGAAGTTCACCTGAAGAAGCATCGTCCACCTGCACAGGTGCACAATCAAACCACTGTGACCTTGTGTGGACCCACACAGCCATAGCTGGACGTCTGCAGAAAGCATGAAGCTTCCTAAAGATATTTCTCAGTTTGTTCTCCAGCTTCAAGGGATACATAATTATGTAAATCATGCTGTATATTTGCACATTTTTGTGTAGCAATTTTTCTATAAAATGTATTAACTTACACAATGTCCATCACATTGTTACTAGAAATGTTTAATTACATCAAATGTTTACTTCAAAATGGATGTTTCATTTTATGTTTATTTCTTACCTGAAATTCATTCATTCAACTTTTATTTGGACAGGTTAATCCCTGTTAATGAAATTTGTTAATACATCAAATGTTTACTACAAATGTGATCAATTTCATCATGTTTACATGTTAGTGCTGAAGTAAATATTTCATAAATGTTTACCATATTAATTTTTATTAAATGAGAAAAAACAACCACTTGTTATTATTCAACTGTAAAAATATTTCAAAACAACGAGTCCAGCAAATATAATTTTTTTTCTCCAGTCTACATTTTACATACAGCACATACACAATCTGAAGAAGTGTCTCCTCTTCACTTTCACATGTAAGCACCAGTATAGTTAACTGGTGTAGTTCTATGTAACATTTTATATTTGTTTCTCATGCAACCAGTGATACTTTCCACATGAATTCTAAGGTGTGCTCATGTGTTTTCAAAATCATTAGTATCAAGTGGAAATCTCCCTTTAGTGAATGATGGGATTTTAACTTCAGCACATCATTCATTTATACTGTACTTTTGTTGGCTGTAACTGGGACCCTGTGTACACAGTTTCATTCCACCTCACGTACAACATGTGATGTGAATGACAATAAAGAACCTTGACTCTCACACAGGCTGCAGGTGAGCTGAGAGTTGTCCTTAACGCATGCTCTGAGGGCTGCAGGTGAGCTGAGAGTTGTCCTTAACGCATGCTCTGAGGGCTGCGCCTTGTTCCACACGTCTGCTCTGAACGTTGCCGTTAACTAATGGACTCAACGCTGTTTGTTAGCTAAATATCTGGAAAGATTTTGATGAAACGTTGAGAGGGACCCTGTGTACACAGCTTCGTTCCACCTCACGTACGACATGTGATGTGAATGACAAGAACCTTGACTCTCACACAGTCTAATATCAAAGCCTCTGTCAGATAACAACATCCTTCTGTTATGAGCTTGTCACCTCCATCCCTTGAAGAGAAAAAGACACAGGTATTAGAGTTTTGTGTGACACATTAAACAATGATGACAAAACAAGGAAGTCCTATTTAATACTTTAAATTTACTTTTTCCAGCTGGTTTTTATTCAGCTCTGACCTGTTCTGTAACAGATGACTACTACCTTTCTGTTTGTGCATGAAGAAATTGTTTTATGTGGTACTACCTGAGCAACATGGACGGTGTACAGTATTTGTAGTTGCTGGTCCTGCTTCTCCATCTGCAGCTTCACTGAGCTCTTCTGGAGTTTTCATTCATTTCATATGAAGTTTTGCCTTGACAAGGATAGATCAGAACACAGATCAGTATTAATACAGTAACAGTGACAACACTACAAACTTTAAACAGTTTATTTCACAATAACACAGCTGTCCACTCTGTCTAAAATCAGACTACGTTATATAAAAAATATAAACCCAACCTAAACTAGGCTGACCCACTTCTATGAACTAAACACCCAGACAAAATCGTGGCAAAAATTATGGCACAACTCCAACAAAACGAATTTATACACTCACCAGGATGTCTGGAACAAACTAGCAGTTATTTTGGGACATGGAGAAAGTTATATCAGGACTAGGGTTGCCAACCGTCCCTTGAAAAACGGAATCGTTCCTTATTTAGAAACAAAAGTACGCGTCCCTTATTGATCTATAACGGGACGCACTTTGTCCCGTAATATCGTGAGAATCAAAACTATTCTGTCAACGTCAATGGAGTTGATAAATAATGATGCACTTTTATGTCAATTATTACGGTTAAGAAGCCGCTCTGCTCTGTGACCAATGAGCTGACAGCCTTTTCAGGGTTTCTGCAGGTTTGAACAACTCAAATTTAAGGCCTTTTAAGACCTTTTTAAGACCAGTATGAATCAAATTTAAGACCTATTCACAACATATGTACACGACAGAAATGTGCAGAAGAAATGCATAATTACTTAATTACTTGAGAAGTAACTTTATTGAAAAAACGAAACAAACACATTTTACATGCAGTGTTATGGATAATATATGTATGTATATGATATATGTATGATATATGTATGCTTGTATGTGGACTACATACATCTGAGCTCCTCTCCCTTAGCAAGAATCTCCTCCTCAATGTTCTTCAGCTCAGCTGCTTTATCCTTGCTAGCTCTCCTCAGAACGTTTGACTTCGTTATCAACTGAGCCATCTGACTGCCAGCCTTACCTTCAGCCTGCTCTGCAAATTTGTCTGCATCTTTGGAAAGAGTTTCAGCAACTGTTTGTACTGTGGTCCTCCTTTTTTTGAGTTCCTCCAGGTAATCCTCTGCTGCCTTTCTCTTTTGGTCCACACACTCCTGAGGAAAGACAAAAACAAATATGAGACTTCAGACATTGTATTCTGTCTTATTTTGACTGAGACACAGGCCTAAATTATATTCATTCATTCAACCAAAAAAATATCCAATTATTATTATGATAAAAACAACGAGTCATAAATAAAATTAAAAGAAGCAGAAAGAAAATATGTAATTATATCTGCTCCCTTTTTCCTCAAAAAGTTAAATTCAAACAAAATCAATACAGAGTCCTCAAACAACAACTTATGTCAACAAACACATATATAAGTTAGTACTAATACTGTATACTTATAAAACACATTTACAGAAATATATAGCCTAAACAGGTTTATCAAATTTGCATCTGAAAACTAAAGCTGTCATATAAACATGTTTGTTAAAAACAAAACATTTACCGTTAGGCTACTTACTTTTACATGCTTCATTAAGTTATTAGCTGTTGAATGCCCCATGGGATCCCAAGTATCTGGACTGTACCTGTCCCTCCTCCCAAAAACGAAGGTGTAGGTCCAGCTGCTTGGTTTTGGTGGTTCAATTCAGGCTTTCATCGAACATGAGCACAAACGGTCCAGTCACTTTGGAAATTAGTTCTCTTTTTATAAAGTCTGCTAGTCCAAAGCGGGTTATGTATGCAGTTTTATCTTTTCCACACTTAAATGATTTGGCGATGTCCGAGTCTGGAAACATTGTTTGAAACAAGTCTCCAATGTCTTCATTTGCGTTGTATGAGTTATGTTTACTTATCACGTGGAGAACCCAGAGAACCTCCGCTCGTAATGTAGCCTCTGACCCGAAGGCAACACGAAGGTCGCTCCTGTTAGTGATGCTAACAGGAGCTGCGGAGCAGTTGTCTCTCCGAGGCAGAGTAGATGAACCAACGCTGGAGCAGCAGAACTGGCTAATAGCGTCGTCTGTCGCAGGCCTTTCACAGCGCTAACGTGCTAACATGCTAACGTTCCGAGTTTAATATTTCTTTTACATACGCAGCAGTAGGCCTCGAAGTCGCCGTTTGGTGAAGGCTTTAACCAAACCTTAAAGTCGTCCCTCTCAAGCCAAGTGATGTTGAATTTGCATTTCCCCATGTTAGCAACAGCACGCTGTCTTCTTCTTCTGCTGTTGTTATTCTTTTTCTTCGTTTTATTCTTGCCCGCCGACGATCACGTGACATGGACTCTCACGAAAACTGATTGGCTGCAATGCGTCACATGTTTGTCAGTAGCAAGCTTTTTTTTTTTTTTTTTGGAGCGCTTGAGGCAGGATTACGAGGCGCTCGAAATTAAGACCTCCTCAAAACAAATTTAAGACTTCAACGCAATAATTCGGCAAATTTAAGACCTTTTTAAGGCCTAAAATCGAGATTTTGAAATTTTAGACTTTCTTTTTAAGACCCCGCGGAAACCCTGATACAGTATAGGCAAAGTGGCATATGAAGTATAAGGCACATTTGGCATCCTTTGATAAGGCTAGTCAGAGAATGTTGTATATGTATCTGCAGTAGTGTAGATAAAAGTAGTGTAAATGTAAACAGTAATAATAAATGTAAAGCAGTAGTAATAAATGTAAACAGTATTAATAAATGTAAACAGTGAATGTAAACAGTAGTATGACTATAGGCAGTAATGTAATACAAACATTAGTGCAAATATGAGAAGTAGTGCAAACTGAATGAGCACATGACCGAGAGTTTAGTGAATAACCCGTTTGATGACACAGAGTCCAGTGTTAAAAACTTTGTGTTGAGTGGTAATGTGTGAGAAAGTTTTTTGTGTTAAGGCAGTTCAAATGGGAGGGGAGGCAGAGCAGGCAGAGTGTTTAGCATTCTGACTGCCTGATGAACAGAGCTGTCTCTCAGTCTGCTGGTTCGAGCCTGGAGACTCCTCAGTCTCCTCCCTGATGGCAGCAGTCTAAAGCGGCTGTGTAGTGGGTGTGTGGGATCACCTGCCATGCAGTGGGCTTTCCGAGTGAGGCGTTGAACCGTAAACAGTTCATAGTAACACAGCAGAGGTGTTTGTTCCTTGTTGATGTGAATCTTTAGGTTTGAATCCTCTTTATTTGTCTCTAAGTTGATGGAAGCATCAAAGTGATGCATGTAGAACAGAAACTAAAGGTTCTCACATGTTCTCAGTCTCCAAGAGCAGCTGCACAACCTGAACATGTGCAGCTGCTCTGCTCCCAGTCCTTTGTTGCAAGTCTCAAGAGTTCAAGAGTTTGATTCTCATCATTCCACAACATGACATGCATGAGGAGGAACCAAACAGTTCCTGAGCTCCACTTATGTCAGCATTTAAGAAGTAAAGAAGAAAATAAAACTTTATAACTTGATGTTGATTTATTTTCTCACACTTCACCTGCTTCTCTTTACTGCTGCCAGAAAGGAGAATGATGAAGTGATGTTGTTTAGAAGAAAATGTCTCGCTCACTTTTCTTCATGTCACTGCCACAAGTGACAGCAGCTCTCTGCATGTGCTGCATCACTTGATTGATGTGACAGGAGGAAAGGAGAGGTGTTTGTGAACTCTTCAGAGTGAGCTCTCGTCCAGTGCTCCCTCAGCAGGAGCTCTAAGTCTTCCTTCTTCTCTTCTCCTCCATCCTGTTGGAAGCTGCACACTATTGACTTCAGCTCACATGTTCAAAAACATGCATGTTAGGCTCACATGTTCAAAAACATGCATGTTAGGCTGCCTTCAGGCCCAGGAGGAGCATGCAGAGAGATGTGTGCTCTCAACGGGGTTTGCCTGCTTCAATAAAGCTTCATGAATAAATCAATAGTTTGATCACATTTCAGTCAGTTTGACATGAACACACATGACATCATGTTTTATTTCTGGTTGTGGGCTTCTGTGTCTGAGAGTCTTTCTAATGGAAACAGGATCAATTCTCTTCAAGTTCCTGTCACATCCAGTTTTCATGATAAACACTAAAGCGTTCATGGAAAGAGAACATTACTGATGTATGTCAGAATCAATTCACGCAGCTCACATGAACAGTTGTGGAGATATTTGCATGTGCAGGAACGGAGAGATGACAACGCCTGCATGGAAACACATCATTGCTACAACAGCTAACACAGACAGGAGCACAGAGTCTGATGTTTCTTTACATTATTCACAGTCACTATTAAAGAAAGATGAAGAAGAGTCACATCTTGTAGAAACAAAGATTTTGAAAGACTTCTTCCTCTTTGTTGTCACTTCCTGTTTCACTCCGGCCATGCCATGGAACTAATTCATGGATATTATGCAGAATTTATTCTATATTAACATGTTCTTCCTCTTTTTGTGTTCGTGCATGTCACAGGCATTTGAAGGTCCAGTTTCTTAGGTCCACCTGTAGAATCCAGTCCAACAGTGGTGCTGCTGGGAGGTGGACTGGTCTCCAGTTTGAATTAAATTCACAGTTTGAGCTCAAAGCTCACACAGAAGAAGTGTATTCTAGTCAGAGGGTTTCTAACATTCAGAGCCTCGTGTGTGTAAAGTGTTGTCTTAGTAGCAGAAAGCCTCTGGTCCTGCTCCAGTGGGCCGTCCAGAACAAACACCAGTGGATGGAGACACGTCCAACACTGTGGACAGAGTGGACGTCAGAAAGTGTGTGGAGGTTTGAAAGCAGAGCTGTTGTGTTGCTCTGGATCAAAAGCTTCAGCTCCAGCTGCTCTGTTCAAATGGAAACACTAAATGCTTCATTTGATCATTTCTCTGTCCACTTCTTCATTTTCAGCCTCTGCTTCACTCTTGTTGCTCTATTTGCAGCCTCTTCAGTGGATTCTTGCTGCGGTCATGTGATCACTGTGCAGGATCAATCACCTCCAGGATCATTGGTTCAACAAGTCAGTAGAGATGATAGAAGAACCAGCAGATGTTCAGTGGAAACGTTTCACCTGCTGTCACAATGTGTTTCTATTAGAACCTTCAAGTGGACGCATTAGAGCAGACAGGAGAAAGAAAACATGTCTCCTGTTCCTGCAGATGTTCAGTGGAAACGTTTCACCTTCATTATGACTTCAACTAGTCGATGAATTAGAAACTAACTTTTGAACATTTGAACTCTACTAGCTGCAGCTGATTGCAGTGATCAGTGTCTAATCTATACTAAAACTTCTAAAGTACATTTTCAGAATTCATGCAAAGACAGCAGATCATAGAGAAACAGTTTTTAAAACACAAAAACACGTCAGAATACAACTTATTTTATGGAGGAAAAGAATAGGGCTGTTGATGAGGCCTTTTTTCATGAATTATAGACAACTTTTTGTTTCTAAGGTCAGGTGGCTGTGGCGGCCATCTTGAACTGGGTTGACTCAGAAACTTGATCATTTGTAGATGTACATACAAAGAATAAAAAGTGTGAGCTGGAAAACCTGAAACCTGTGAATCCTGCCTAACAATGGAAGAAACATCTGCTGGAACCTGAGAGTCGTCAGGGTTTCACCATCCCTCTGAGGACCGTTTTCAGGGAAACATGGAAGTTCAAAAGTTTTGGACAGATCCCACTCCTCCCTCTTAATGGTTCTTTATCTAGACAGCAAAAACTAATTGAAGTGAAACAATGAAATGTCATTGGTCTTACAGAATTGAATCTAAATTGATTCTTGATGTAAAAACACTAATAATGATGGTGGTCACTAAATGTTTGTTCAACTGTCATCTAAAGGTCCATTTCTGGTTGATTTATGGAACATTTGAACACATGTAAACTAAGAATTTGGACTTGTAGCAGGACACCAGCAATTTGATGTAAATTTATGTAAGATTCACAAAATTATGTCTCAAATTAAAATGAAGATGTTTTGTTCTATTGAAAATAAATCAGTGCATTCCACTCAAATTATTACCAGGATGCAAACTATTCCACAATCATAAGCGTTATTGAAATCAAAAGTAAAATAAAATCAAGAAATACAGCAAAATGAAACAAAAGCTTTTACATCATCAAGTATGAAATTTGATAATAAACTTTCAACATTGATTTGGTTTGTGGTATTAAACCAAACAACTTGTTGTAAAATAATTGGAAACATGATTGAATTATCACAGAAATATTTTGAACAGTAGAACTTCTAATTCTAATTACTCACAATTCATTCAACCTTTATTTAGACAGGTTAATCACATTGAGCCTCGAGGACTCATTTACAAGAGTGACCTGTTTTCAACAAAGAATGACAACAGCGACAACAATAGACAATCATAAGAGAGGCATACATATTTATTATTTTTTAAACAAGTTTAACTAAAAAAATGTCAAAGTAGCAAAAAAGCTGGATTATTAGGCAAATGTAGGAACATGTCTGTATTGGTTCTAGCCAGGAGTCCAACAGATTCTTAAAGCCATTTAGAGAGGTCAAGGTCGAGAGCTTCAGATCTTTTTGTAAGATATTCCAGGAAGCAGGAGCAGAGTAGGAGAAGGACCCTTTTTCCAAGTTCAGTCCTCACTGAGGGAACACTGCAGGTAATCATGTCCTGAGAGCGCACGCTGTAGCTGCACTCACACACAGACATGTAGGAGGAGATGTATGAAGGCAGTAGACCAAGAAGTGATTTGAGTGATTTCAACCTTGCTCTCAGCGGAGGCAGTCGCAACCCTTCCCTCTCCTGTCCTTCCCCCCCCCCCTGCTGCTGGCAGCTCCACAGCAAAGCGCCTCGAACGCAAATTAAGATGGAATGGAGGTTTGGGCATTCGATTCTACAAGAAGATTACCACAGAAGAAGGCACAAGGGGAGCCTTTTCAACCTCACAGAGTGACGGAGGATACCAAGGGCGTAATCACCATCTCAGAAGTGAGGGGGACACATTTTTCAAATTCTCATCCTCTCTCAATCAGATTTGTCCTTGGTGGCTAAAAACAAATAACAGCCACTGTACAGCACCAGGGGATACACTCTAGTTATTTAAATTATATACTAACAAAATCTAAAGAATTAGCTGCCAAACTCTGGTTGACTTGACACAATTACCCTCAAACATCAACTTTTGACACACAATGGTCTTGGGATCTGGATGATGTGGCTTTAGTGTGGTAAAAGAAGCTCCATCCCCTTCTCTGTCACTGTCTGCAGGCTGTCCCTGACTATCAGTACTGTAGTCTGGTCTCTGCCCTGACACAGGCTCTTCTCTCTGTGCTATCTATAATACAAACAAAAATTATTTGGAGTGTGAATGAGAGTAATTCTGAAATATATGTAAAAAAAAAAAAACCTGATCTGAAATCTGCATTGTTTCTCCCTGTAATAAATACATTTTTCTCAGCATGTTATAACCTGTCCTTACCTGGGAAGACCCTGCATCATCATCATCCCTGCTGCTGGCCTCTGGTTTGTCTCCTCCCTGACATTGCTCATTCTATAGTAGCAATAAAGATTAAATTTATTATGTGGAAAGCAAGTGAGTACAAATTTTGCACAGACATTAAACCTGGAAAAGGCTTATTCCTGGCATTAACTAACTAGCAAGAAATGTAAAAACAACCTTAATATTCTTGTTAACTAGCATAACAATATATTGGCATGTATGAACTAATCATCATTTAGATATCATCTGCAGTCAATGTGCTGCAGTCTGGTCTTTGCCCTGACACATGCTCTTCTCTCTGTGCTAATACATATGAAAAATATTTTTGGAGTGGGAATAAGAGTAATTCTGAAGTATCTGTAAATAAATCCTGATCTGAAACCTGCATCGTTTCTCCCTGTAATAAATCATTTTCTTAGCATCTAAAAAAGCTAAGTCTGGTCCTCTGGACATTCAAAAAACAAAACAAAACAAAGCAAAAAAAAAATATTTTTGGAGTGGGAATAAGAGTAATTCTGAAGTATCTGTAAATAAATCCTGATCTGAAACCTGCATCGTTTCTCCCTGTAATAAATCATTTTCTTAGCAACCTAACAGTTATTTTCATTATCATTTTATTTGCTTATTAATATATTTTATTCAGTCAATACAAATACTGTGTAAAATGATTTATATTTTTCTCATTTGATTTTTTAAACTATTTTCTTTGGTTACAATGGTTAATCACTGCTTTAAAAAAATAAGAGTCAAGTAAGATTTCGAATCTGTCTTTTTCTCCGAGATGAACTTCAACAAAGACAGATTCGAAATCTTACTTAACTGTTAGATGAAGTCTTGGTTCAGTTTCTCAGTCCAAAATTATATACAGGTAACAAAATTGGCTGCCCTACTATCACAGCAACTGTATTCTGCGATTTTGATTAATACAAAATCGTAGAATTTCATGATTTCTGGCATCATGATTTCTGGCAAACCGATCAACAAATGAGTGACTCATTTGTTGATCGGTTTGCCAGAAATCATCAAATTATGTTTGTATTCTGCATCTGTCTGTTAGCAAAATATCTTATGAACAACTGAACAGATTTTGATTAAACTTTCAAGAAATAATCACTGAATGGCTCTCTACGACTGGTTGACTTTTAAAGTACATCCATGGTGTTGGTCTGTTAGCAAAATATCTCATGACCCTCTGGACAGATTTTGAAAAATCTTTCAAGAAATAATAAACGGATGTTTCTTTACTGCTGATTAACTTTTGGATATATTTGAATTGAAGATGGCTGCAGCAGGCAATTGAAATAAGCCAAACTCAAAAATGGTTATAATTCAGTTAATTTTACAGATATGGAGTTAAGTGATTGTTTAAAGTTATTTAAAGTTATTTTATATATTCTTTTAAATAATGGGGTGATATAAGATTTTTTTCTTCTTTCTGCACTCTTTTCATTCAATGTTTTATTTTTGAATGTCCGGCCGGCGTAAAACTAACTTGACCACGGTTTAATGTGACGCAGATGTGTTTATATAGCTCTGCAAACATTGAACGTTGTTGTCTTGCGGTGTTGAGGGTAAAATATTTCCACACAACGCACATGTTACGATGAAAAGTCGGCTAGCTGCTAGCTAAGATGCTACACTCACCAGTGTTGTCCGATCTTGCGACAGAAACAAGCGTCCAGATCCATGTAAACAATCCATAACGTGACCAGCTCCATGTAAACAATCCATAAACAAACGACCCGCTCTTTCAAAACGATGCCAAAACAAACCCAACAGAGTACTCAGTCAGCCCTCACGCTTGTAGCTGCCTGCAAACTATGAACTGGATTTCCTGAATGTGAGGCGGGTCTTGTTACTCTGGGTTCATGAGACACGCCTCCGTTCAGGAAATCCATCCCATAGTTTGAAGCCAACGTGCATCATGGGTTGGATCGATACGTAAACAAGGCTGGTATCGGTATGTGCCATGAGCATTGGTTCCGCTTCTGCTCGGAGGGCGGGCCAATAAGCGTGTGCCGTTCATGGTGCGTTTAAAGACAGTTCGGAAAAACGAGTTACCGCATCTTATTAGTAGATTAGACAGTTGTAATGGTTCAAAAAAGTGCGGGGGACAGAGGGCACAGATATGGAAAGTGCGGGGGACATGTCCCACGCGTACCCCGCGGCTGTTACGCCCATGGAGGATACGCCATGGATTCCGCCATGGATTCCACCATGGATTCCGTGGATGTCTGGGTGTGCTCGGGAGGTGACGAACCTTGGATTATATTGGTTATGATGGCAGCGCTTTCCTTTTGGCATTTGTGGAGCACTGGTCTATCACAAAAGAGGGAGACTTCAGCAGGACTTAATGCCTGGAGCACCTGACGTCTGGTCTGCGCTGTGACCTCGAGAAATCAGCTGTGTGCGAGCTTATTCGGGGGGTGAACAGATCAACCTTGGTTTTAGGACTCTGTTCGCTGTGGTCAACATCAGAATTCAGCTGTTTGAGAGCTTATCCAGAGGGTGAGCTGGTCACCCTTGGACTTAGGACTCGGGTCGCTGTGGTCAACATCTGAGGTCAGAGTTGGATCAGTGGGAAAAAAAAGTCCCGAATTGGATCATATGAACAGAATGGCCCTTACAGACTGAAGGCTGCTGAAATTACAAAGTGTGCCTGATGTAAAAATATTTGTAATTCTTATCTGGCTCCCTTGGAAACAGCCTTGGAAAAGGCTGGATATCTAATCTCTCCTGAGACGTGGCTACTGTGGAAAAAAGCTGTTCTTGTCTTGTCTGCTCCCCCCCCCCGGAGAACTTTTCTATGAGCGTTATCGGAGGCATCCGGAATGTATCATGGACAGATCCTCCCTGCCTCAGTTTCAACCTGCAACATGTAACTGTCATAAATGTGCTTATGATATGGTTTTTACTGGGTCATGCGGTGTCTTGCAGACAAAATGTGATTCATTTTTTTTTAATATCAACGCTGTAACCCCCATGGTTTCTTTCCCTGTTTTCCCACCTTTGACCTTCATCCTGAGACGGATGAGAGAGGCCGCGCTGAAGAACATGTCATGTGTTTTGATAAGGCAGCAGCTTTTCACACTCAAAACCCTCTCCTGGATGACTGTGAATACATAATCACGCTGTATCGATGAAAATTGGTGCAATGTTAATAAATGCTCTTGAATCTTGAATCTTGAAAAAAAAAATAGTCATACCTCGTGGGACTCAAACCCACGAGGTCTCGATAAGCAGTGCAATGCTTTACCCAGTTGGCCACCAGGTCGCGTGTATATTTTAAGGTCCACATTTCTTATAAACAAACATTCTTTGGCTTTAGTTGGTCATTTACTCCCATGAGTGACGCTGCTAATAAGGACAGATTTTCTTTTCTTGACCTCAGAGAGCAGAACTTCAATCTCTGCACCGGTAGAGTTCTTCTTTTTTACTCCCATGAGTGACGCTGCTAATAAGGACAGATTTTCTTTTCTTGACCTCAGAGAGCAGAACTTCAATCTCCGCACCGGTAGAGTTCTTCTTTTTACTTTTCGCTGTCATTTTATGAACGAACACGTTTTGCCTCTGAGGCAGGAAACGTAGCCTTATATGGTGTTTTGAGGGGTGGGAATTATGTAAATGACCTCTCCGCGAGCACGCGCAGGTGAATAGAACAGGTGGGATTCATTAAATTTACGCAGCTCGTTTACACACTTTTCCTGTGGATAGGAGAGTTTGTTGAATCTGACGTGGCATGTTCGTACGAACGCTTCGTACGAACAAAAGTAGGAGAAATTTAGGATAAAAATACGAACATGTTCGTGCATGAGGGCCACAGAGTGTAAAACTTCTCATCACCCCAGTTCTCTAAGCCCAATTTGGACACTTTATCTTAGCAGTTTCGTCATTAGTAAAGGCTTTAAATACTCCTGCTTTACCAAAGATAAATCTCATCTTCATTCACCTTCACAATGACTTAAATATCTTTAACCAGTTTATCATATGGGCTCAGCATTCCAAGTGCACTAACAAATAAGCTATTGCTAATACTTGGTATGTTAGCCAAATAAAAGTTAGTTCATGATGTAAATATATTAATTTTTAATTATATAATTGTAAATATATTGCTCATGATGTAAATATATTAATTTTTAATTATATAATTGTAAATATATTGCTGTATCTGTGTGGGTTTTCACCTTTTCCTTTGTTTACACAAACCCAAACACACAATCCATTTACATGTTGTAAAAAGTCTGCATAATGACATCATTTTTTATTCAGACACAACAAATACAGATAGCTTTTATTTTTTCAAATAGCTGTCTTACTTTATTTACTCAAGAACCTTTTCTTTTGCAATGTCATGATAGAGTTCTGCTAACATATGTAGCCTTAATAGAAGTCCCAGAGAAGGGTCATTTAACATTTCTACCTTTGGTACCCAGAGACGAGTCGAGTGACCTGAAGGATTTTAGCTAACATCCTATAATGAGCTGTTAACAGGCGCTTTTGTTTTGTAAATAAGGCCATTACTGGCGCACCACAGGAGGGGGCACGCTTAACACTAATTTGACTAAGGATGCGCTTTTTTGCGCAAGTGAACTTGGCTTCTAAATCCCCCGGTCCCTTTCAATGGGCTATATGGGTTCATGCCGTGTGACCTGTGTCGGTCCGTCAGTTGACCTCATGTCGAGTGACCAGTGTTGGTCCATCAGTTGACTTCATGTCGTGTGACCTATGTCGGTCCGTCAGTTGACCTCAGGTCATGTGACCCGTGTTGGTCCGTCAGTTGACCTCATGTCGTGTGACCAGTGTCGGTCCGTCAGTTGACTTCATGTCATGTGACTTGTGTCGTTTTGTCAGTTGACCTCAGGTCATGTGACCTGTGTTGGTCCGTCACTTGACCTCAGGTCATGTGACCTGTGTCGGTCCGTCACTTGATCTCATGTCATGTGACCTGTGTCGGTCTGTCAGTTGACTTCATGTCGTGTGACCTGTGTTGGTCTGTCACTTGACCTCAGGTCATGTGACCTGTGTTGGTCCGTCACTTGACCTCAGGTCATGTGACCTTTGTCGGTCCGTCAGTTGACCTCATGTCATGTGACCTGTGTCGGTCCGTCAGTTGACCTCATGTCGTGTGACCTATGTCGGTCCGTCAGTTGACTTCATGTCGTGTGACCTATGTCGGTCCGTCAGTTGACCTCAGGTCATGTGACCTGTGTCGGTCCGTCAGTTGACCTCCTCATGTCGTGTGACCTATGTCGGTCCGTCAGTTGACTTCATGTCATGTGACCTGTGTCGGTCCGTCAGGTGACGGACAACAATAGGTCAAGCATGTTTTAGAACACAGCAATGGGCCACCTGCATGTGCCGGCACGCACCGTATATACATGTGCCAAGGACAAGGAGAGAGACAGTACTTGTAAGCAAAATAATTTATTTGACAGAACATCAAAGTTACAGGATAGTCAGCACAGCAGAATAAGACAATTTTATGCATAAAATTGTTCTGGAGCAGACAAAGCTTTCCGTTCAGTGGATGTCCCAAAATGTTCAACTGTGAGATAACTTCAGGGTCTGTTATGTGTGAATTCAGGTCAGGGCCTCTCTTCTGACTAAGGGGGGAAGTGCAAGCAGAGTCTTACTTACCTGGTGGAAACATTGGAATGCAGTCTGGTGTGGTGGGGGTGTCTGAGTTGTGTGCACGCATATTTATAACAAAAGGCAGTTAATGGCCCACTAATGGTTGAGGAGAAGCCATCAGAGTGTTCAGTTTGGACTAAGGGTCTTTTGACCCTCTTTCAGGACTTCTGGGGGGAGGTCGAAAATCCTGGGACTTCTAGTGTTAAATATGTTGGTGATGCTGTAGGACTGGAATCAGAACTACTGATCTGTCTCCATGTTTATTTGTAATTTCTCATTTTAGTGCTGTTCTGTCATTAGGTAGCGGACTTTGGTCTGTCGATGAAGATGAAGACCAAAGGTTTTGGGATTGAAAACATACATATGGACGCCTGTGGGACGCTCATCTACATGGGTAAGTCATCCATCCACATTGCTCATCTTATTGTATGTAAGGAGACAACTCAAACAACTACTGTACAGGTTCAGAATGATCGTTTTTCATGTTATTTCAGACTTTAAGTACAGTATTAAAGGGTACTTGTTCTTCCAACAAAGTTTAGTCAGGCCATCTGGATGGTTTCTTTTTGTTGAAATGTTTCATCCTGCATCCAAAAGACTTCATCAGTCCGGGGAGCCAAAACAAACTCATTCTATTAAACAACATCACATAGTGGGTCAACCAGTTTGATGGTGATAAGATGGTTTCTGGAGTCCACCCTCTCCCTCTCCAACTCGTCTGAGGCAGCCACGGCCAAAGTGGTTCAAAACATCAAAGTTCATGCTCAATAATCCAACTAAAAATTCCAACAAAATTAAGTCAGGACTCTGGAGTCAGGCCTCCAGAAACCATATACATACATACATATATATA